>VWYP01014109.1:62269-193777 GCA_013400435.1 Pycnonotus jocosus
ATCTGTGAAAAATTTTCACAAAGTAGGAAAAAAATCTTCAGGTATAACCACGCAGCAACATGTAGGCTCCTTTGTATAATGGCTCTTTCTCCAGTTTTTCTTCTAATCCATTCCTATCTATCCTAAAGGCAGATCTTATTCATGTCATATAGTTGAGTTCTAAAAAAGCATGTTTCAGGTTCTTAAAGCTAAAATTGGGTGATGTAGTCATGCAGGCAGTCAGATGTTTAGGATGTCTAAAAACAAGCCTGATCTAGGCAAGTTTTTTAGATTGTTTCTTTTCTTTAGTAAATGGAAAATTAATATCAGCTGTACAGGGTGTTGGTTCAAGTACAGGGTGTTGGTTTAAAAACAGTGTCTAAAATATATGGGATTAATTATCTTGAGGACTTGCCTACAGGCTGACTATAGAGCATGCCAGGTAAATAGGTCAGACTGCATGAACAACTCTGTGATATCTAAGGTTATAAGAGACTAATGCCTTCTCTCCCCAGTGAAAGTAATGAAAACATGGAGGATTTCTTAACAGTATTTGAGTAAGTTTTTTCAATTCCTAAATAATTTTAGGGTTTTTTCCCTGCCTTATATTTTTGACAATGTTTCTCACTAACAAAGCTTTTGTTTTCCTAAATCATTTGACTTTATTGTTTGAAGTTGGCATCACCCAGCAAACCTGCGTGAACTGTCACACTGTCATCACAGGACTCTATGAGAAAAAAAGGAGAATATTGTTGCCCTCACTTCATGGAAGAAGACATGAGAACATATATAGGCGAAATGGTACTCCAGGTGTTCTAAACCTTTGAAAAATTATTAATAGAATACCAGATTGTTGTTAAACTGTTATTAGAAAAGAAACTAAAATTAAATAGTAGCCCAGAAGGTGTCCCCCCATGTAGCTATATAAAGACTCTTAACCAAGGAGTTCATGTGGGGTTTTTAGTACTGCTTATTTTCTGATTATGAGTGATCTCTTAAATATGGACACTTGTTAAACATATTTATGTAGCAGATTATGTCAAAACCAGTAATGTAATTCTTAATCAATGCAAACCTGGTTTTCTCCTTTCTTTTCAGTCCATCAACATAACGGGAGAAAAACAACCTCTATTAGATAAATCAAGCATTTGAAAAGTAAAGCCAAGTCAAAAGTAGCAGAAAGAGTGCTACTTTATGTTCATCTTCCACGTCTAAGCTGTCAACCTTTCAGTCTCTGTTCTTTGAAAGGGAGCACAAGAACTGTCATTTAATAGTCAAGGGACATCAGCAATGAAAGAACTATCATTTAAATAAAGGGCTGTGAAACTGATGTTGTAGCTGTATGATCTCCAGTTAAGTTTTGTTTTGTATGTCTGGCAATTATATTTCATTTAGCGACTCCAAACCAGATATGAATGATAAAATTCAACACACCTTGTGTTTAGACCTCTGGCAAGAAACATAGACCGAGTGGGTATGTGGCAGGCTGCCTCAATGACTGACACAAAGCAAATGCTAGATTTAGAATGCCTTCATTTGCTGGCTGACCCAGCAGAACAGCACCTCAGTGGGCTGACAGTCTTTTTTATATCTCTGCTCTCTCGATTATAACGTCACATCCCATTTAGCACTCCAAATTCACAGTCATTTACAGACACCACCCAAGCCTAGGCAGTCAGCTGAAAGGATACAACTGTCTGGTTGTTATTATTAGCCATCAAAGTTCTGAAACATTGTCATCTTGTGGCAGGTTGAGGACATAACAAGGGAAATAGCTGCTTCTCCAGGGTATTTTCCTGCCCCTGGAAACAATCAGCATGCCTGGGGAAATTTTGAGTGCAAGGCACATGTAGAAATTGCTGCAGTGAAGTTTCCCCAGGGCCATAGTGTGAGGCAGATTGGGAAAAAGTAAATCAAAGCTGACTTACATCACTGGATCAGGTCTTCAACTTGTAGCACCATGTGTTCATTCCAGGTGTAGCAATGCTCATTAAATACAAAGTAATTTAGCCATTAGACCCACTTGCTTTTTCATCTGAGGAGGTACCAGCAGTTTGCATATTGATGTGTCACTACACATATACCTAGTCGATAAAAATTAGACCTGACAGAGATTAAAAGGTGAGTGATAGCAACCTAATGTTAATAACTGCTGTACCATCCTAGATTTTCTTGCTTGGTTTTAGGAGACATCCTACTGGAACATCTCTGCTACCTCTGATTTGCACTGTCACATGCCTTCTTCCAGAGCATCTGAAGGACGTGCTAAACTCGGCACAGTTCTTCCCAGAGATTACACTGTGTGCACTCATTATCCAATAGAACAGTGTGTCACCTAACCTTGAGTCATCACTGAGTCAGTTTCAGCTCTTCAAGACTCAGTGCCATAACTTTCTACTCAAAGTTCCTGAGTCATACAGGAGGAAAGGAAAGGGGAGACACAAAAAACTTCACTTTACACAAACATGTCCAGGCTAAGGGTGCGTCTGTCAAGGTGCATATAGACACATCTGGCTGCATAAAGAAGGAAATATTCTAACATGCCCAGCAATATACCAATGCAGCTATTCAGATCTTAGAGAAAACATCTGGGTTCAGCAAATTTGATTCCCAGTGTCACACTATATGTCTTCACTGCCTATGAAAACCCAGGTTTCAGCAATGTGCATCTGCCTTCTCCCATTGCCAGCTACACATTTGTAGTAGAAAATGGAACTTGCACATACCTCCAAGCTCTTTCCTACGAAATCAAGTTACTTACTTACACTAAAAATTATCTCACAGCATCACATCTGGATTAAAATAAGTACTTGAAGGTTTTACTGCTTCCTGAAGAGTCAAGCCCAAGGCCATTTGGCTCACCTTGTAATAAATAAGAATTTCCACTTTCATATGTCACCTGATGGTGGACTGTGGATGGAAAAACTAATGACAGCCTCTTGATATATATATAAAGTGAATAAATTCATTATTCTGTCTGAGAGAAAAAAAACAAGAGCCACCACCACAAATGCAGGTCAAATCAACAGCTGAGCAATATTAGCAGGGAGAGGTCCAGTAGAAAATGAAAGCAAATGGATATAGCTGTTTTTTTCCATTGGAGAAACATGCAGGCATGTGTATCCATAAACTAACACACAGAAATATCACAGACAGAGAATACAACAGAAAGTCAAAGGCGGCTTAGTTATTGTATGACCCTGACCAGAAACAAATCTGTGAGGGCTTTGTGAGGGGAATGCAGACTAGAAAACAAAGGAGTATGGGCAGGAATTATACGAGACAAAGCATTCCTCTTTTTGATTTCTACTGATCTGGGGACACACACTTCTATATACATTAATAAATATGTTTTATCAAATCAATGTAATATTGTCTTCTACCTAAAAATTTAATTCCAATAATAGCAACCTGCAGAAACTTCAGGTTTTGCCAAATGCCAGGACTGCAAAAGGCAGAGATGTATCACATTTAGGCTCATGTCTAAGACTACTAAACTGCCTGTGAGGAACATGAGGCCACAGTTCTGTGCTAAACAGGATCAGACTTGGACTTCCTGAGATCATTCAGTCACATGACCCTGACCTGGATTAGGAAGGTAGGCAAAGATTATGTCACTCTCAGTAGAGAAGAAAGTATCTGGCTGTGAGTAACATCAGAATTAAAAGTCAGATAATACCTGAGCTGGCATAAAATCTAGTGCATAATTGCCTGCCTCGAAAATCCCTTGAGCACACTGGAAAAGTCAGGGTTACTTTGAACCAGTTCCATGCCATACCATATGGCTGTGACGTTTTAAATCCTACATTTAAATCCTGGTTCTAAACCCATATTTTCTATTCCTTGCTGCCACAGCCTAAGGAATAAAAGAGCAGGAAAACACTGCAAAGATAGCAGCCAGCTAAGAGGCAACATTAAAGCAGAAGTATGCCTTGAATCTCATCCCTCTGTGGGGTTTATTGAATATAAATAGAGTAGCAGGAATGGAACTGAGATGCCTCAAGCGCTCCTGTATCATGTTTATTATCTGGCATGATGCACATTTATTTATTCCACATAAAACAGAAGCTTTAACAGGGGGGATGAGAACATCTTCAGTCTGCCCATAGTAGTTAATCTCAGGTTCAAATCACTTCAGAAATATGAGAAAAGTTAAATCCTTCTCATCATCACCATGAAGTCTGAGCTATAATTAGTAGGTGAATGATTAAAAGTGGAATGAGATGGAGCGAGCACTTCCAGGGATGCTCCATATGAAGCCCAATTCAAAAAGCAGCACTGGAGTATGCTTACCAATCAGTCACAGAGGGAACCTAAACAATTTTGGAAGCCAGCTCAGACCTCAGTCCCATAGGGAGTTCCGCTGTGACAGCATTCTGCACTTGTGCCCTTTAGCTATCACCAGTGTGAGACACTATGAAGCAAGAGTATCAATCCAAATATTTTGGATCTATTGAGAGCACCAGTGAGGTGGTTCCTCAATTTCAGATGCTTTGGGACAATAAGAACCCTGTGCCTGGATGAAAGCAATAGAATTCAGACACTGCCTGCTGCAGCCTTAGAGAGCTACCAGCTCTTCTCTCTAACTGCAAAATTGCACTGCAGGTTGTTGTCTATCATGGCTACCTTGCGCCATTGAGATTATGTTTGGGTATGAGAATGTGGATACTTTATAACATCCCAGACAAATCTCTGATGTAAAGTCTGTCACGACTAATAAAGTTTTACCACGCAGGAATTAAGACTCAAGGAGTTTCAGGACTAAGGGAAGGAAAGGAGAACATGTTCATTGCTTAAAGGACAGTCTAAATGTTATTTTTCCAAAGCCATTCATTAATTTTTTTTCTTTTGCCCATGAGAGTCATACTCCTATAAATGCTGTCTCATATATTTAGAGGCATAAAAGGTGACCGGCCCCTACTTAAATGAATGAAAACAATGTTCTTTTCTAATCAGATTTTGAAGGAGATCACTAATCAGCAATTTTTGAATGAGGAACTGTAGCCAGCTAATCCATACCCTGTGATGCCTTCACCTTCCCATTTACCTTCTCACTGCCATTGCTTACATGGATATTTAGCCAATCAGATGCTGAAATGTTGGGTTGGCATTTATTCAAGCAAAGTAAGCATTTTTATGCAGATCAAGGGAAAACACCTAAATAGTCCTAAAGCAGGGAGCAGATGTCTGCAGTTTATCTTCCTTGATTTAATTTCAATGGAATTTACATTAGGACCTCTTCACATTCAAGTTATCACATTAAGGAATCTGGGCTTGTGGTGAAGATTGACAGATATTTGAGAAATTTGTCCAGCATTTTCAGAGGACAATCTTACAGATACGAGCAGAGTAATCATTGGAGTGGAGTTCATTCACTCTTCCAGAGCTGAAAAGGACACAGTGGATTGCTCTTGGGTTAGCTGCAGAGTTGCTACTCTTTTCAAGTATCTCATCTGATGCAACACATAAAACTTCTGTATTAAGTCCAGGTTCTTTAGGGTATTTAGCCTTTAAACTGTCTTAGCTAAGTATCTCTGAGGGTTAATATTTTGGCTTATCTTGGAGGGGAATTTTAATGTCATTTACTTTAATTAATTTTCTGAACAGCTGTTAGCCACTACAGTCACAGAGTCCTGAAGGAGCTAGGACTAACTCTACTTCCCCTTCCTAACTCTTGCACTACTCTCTCAAGGCCTTAGAGCAGATAAAACCTCATTGTCTTCACTCATCTCCAATGCTGGAAGGGAGGCTGAGAGGTCAGGATTATGTATGTAATCTTCTCATTCCTCTGGAGAATCACGCTAGGAGTAGCAATGCAAATGTTCATCTTTTTTGGAGCTGATATTACAGACTTGAAAGATGGCTGCTATCCTGGCTGCTCCAGCAATTACTGAAGTAGACTTGGTGTCTGGAATCTTTCAAAGGCAGCCCATCAAATGATATTTCACTTTCCATATTAGAAATTAAGCATATAAGTATAAAGTGAGCAAGAACCAAGAGAGGCTACTGCTAAAGAAGGCCAAATGCCATCTGTCAGTGATGGTCAGCATCTCCAGGTGGCAGCAATTTCTGCTTCATGCTGAGTTCTGTGAAACTGCAAAGCATCCATATCCCTTCTGTGCCTCAGCCTTGCTGTGTGCAGTTCAGAGTCTGGACCCTGCAGAAAAGCCCACGATGGGGATAATCTCCACAGCTGACAGATGTGAGCTTTCACAGTCCAAACTCTAAAAGGTGGATGTGCAGAACAGGGAAGCTTTCCAGTGCAAATCCAGTATGTGTAAGGTAATCAAGCACACTGCACAGAAACATTGTGCATTCCCACAGCGTGCTCTGTAAGACTGCAGAACACACAAGGTGACCCTCCTTGGTGAGCATGCATTATGTTCAATCTGTCCATTTATTCTTCTGTCAAATGGGTAATTTCTTAAGAGTTGGCCTTTAGTTTTTCTCTTACCAGAGTGTTTCTTGTGTGGTGTATTAGAGTCCCAGTTCTGGAAGAGCCAATGACTTTCATGTTACTGTGAAAGAAGACATAGAATCAGTGCAGTATCACAACTGCTCTCACTCCACAAGCAGTACATGATACCAGGTTTCAGACAAGGTATATTGTTTGTTCAGACCTCAGAACAATCATTATTTACTCTGGCACTAGCAGGCTGACTAGAGACACATACTGATTTAGGTTAAAGAAAAAGAATAATCAATCAACTTTTGCATTAAATCTTAGTCGCCATCTGTGCAGGCCATTGTAATTCAAATGTTTTTCTTCCTCATCTCAGACAGAGTTTTTACTCTCAAATACCTGCTGAGGAAAGAGTTTTTACTTTCACAAATATATATTTATTCATGTGTACATGAACAAATGAATTTGAAAGTACAGGAACATTATCCATACCTTATCAGATTGTGCGCTTTACTCATTGTGCAGCTACCTTTAGTCATGAGTGGTCATTTAAAAGCCTTTCAGCACAATCTTTTAGCTTATTCAAAACTGTGTTATGATACATTTCCTACTGACTAGTCTGCAGGAATCCTGAGACAATGATAACGAAGAATTTCAGAGCTGCAGCTAAATTATGCACAACTAAGAGAGGATATATACATGTTTGAGACTGGACTTTAGACTTCCAGTGAAAGACTGGTCCTGCCCCCAAAATTTTACTTCTAGTCCAAAACCATGATAAGTGGGAGAAAGGAAGTATTGTTTAGCACAATGTGCATATAAAGGAAAGCAATACAAAGAAAGAATTTGCCCAAGATTACAAAGGAAAGCAGGAACAAAAGAAAGCTGGTAATTAAACTCAAACATTCTAAAACACAGTTCTGTTGCCTTAGTAGTAACTTTTTAAAAAAATTTATGTTGCCTTTAATTCTTTTAACTTCACTTAAATATTATGGTGACAGCTGCCTCACAGAAATCAAACAATAGAGGGAAAGCAGGTGTCAAGAATTTCTTGAACAAAAAACAAGCAAAACAAGAGCTTTCACTTACTCCAGGGTGCATACTGGCTTGTCTGCTGTCTTCATCATAAGAGCACCACACTACTTTGATAGCTTCCCCAGTTCTTTTAAATAGATCATTTTTATAATTGATAGTGTTACTGTGCAAAACAACCTGTTCCTGAATTAAAGATTAAACCAAAAGTAAGCCCTGAGTCAGTGTGAATGTGTATATAACTCAAGGATCCTGTTTATTGTAAGGGTAATTTTACCACTTAATACCCCTTAAGAGTAAAAATGTTCAAAGTCAAAATAATGACCTTACTGTAAATTACATTGCTAGAAACGATGGGTCTTAATTGTCATACCAGAATAGTCCACCTCAATCCTTTTGAAAAAGGAAAAGCTGGATGATCTGTACACATTTTAAATAACTCCATTTCACCTAATTTTTTTTTTTTTTTTTTGTAAATTTCTTAGCTGGCAACTTATACATCTTCCCAACATTTTCTTCATTAACAGGATGTTGGGGGTTAGATTTGTTTGCTTTTTCTTCTTATTATTACTTATAGAATTTTTCCCCATGTGTTGCTAAGGAACTAATTGCTGGATAGTTATGGACACTTTTGGACAGGACAAAGGGGGCCAAAGAGAACCTGGCTACACCTTTTGTCTCTCTGAGGAGAGGAGGGAGGCAATGTGAGTGCTTTTGGGTGCAGATAAAAGACCAAGCTGCAGGCAGTTTGGGGCAGCTTGGCTTTTGGCTCTCTGGGCACTCTCAGAGAGGACACAGGCTGCTTCGGCGGAAAAAACTCCAGTCCCAGGAAAATTTTCCATCATTTGCTCGCACGCCTGGGAATTCTGAGCTCCTCAGCCTGCCTGACTGCTGGAGCAAGCCAAGGGGCCCGGCCCTGCCACTGCCACCGCGGCTTTTCTTCGGCACTGCTCTTCCTGCTCCGGTGAGATCTGCCCTTCCCCTCTGCCCTGCCTGGACACCCTGCCGTTCCCAGCTGCCAGCTCATCCCATCGCACTCTTCCCAGCTCTGTGCAGCAGCCACCGAGACCACTGAGCCGTCGGGAACACGCTGTCCTGGGTGTTGGGAGGCAAGGTGTTCAGGGGTCTTGGTACTGCTGTTTAGTTGTTAACGCTGTAGTTATTTTCTTTTGTTGTTTGGTTTGTTATCCATACTAGTAAAGAGCTGTTATTTCTTATTCCCATAACTTTGCCTAGAGAAAGCCCCTTTAATTGCCTTTCTTGTCTAAATTATAGCAACTTGGAGGGAGGGGATCTGAATTGTTCAGATACCTGTCTTCTAAACCAAGACACAGGACAAAGAGAGAACTTATTTCTTATTCAACACAGAGTTCAGCTGAAGTCCAGCAGTCAAGTAGACAGAAGAGAGGGGAAAGAAATAAGGAGCCCAGGAAACCTGCAAAGCACTAACCTTAAAGTACAGCTGGTTAAAGAAACAGTCTATTGTCCTGGCAGCAGGCAGAAAATTACCTGAGTGCTATCCACTGGCATTCCCAGAAAGTGCAGCATTAAAGGCTTCACTGACCTGGAAGAGAAGAAACCCAGGCTCTGGCCACAGACCGGGGGGTTGTGTGACCTTCTGTTCTGCACTTGGCTCCCCTGACTTAACACCAATACCTACATTTAAGCTCGTCACTGTAAAGTTTATTGAGAGAAAATGAACTCATCCAAACTAAATGTCTCAAGTACGGCCACAAAAACCCATCCTGAAATTGCTTTTCTTTCTCTCCATTAAGGAGAAAAAAGACTTCTTGGCGGCTTACTTGGATGAGAAGGTGTAAACTCAGTGAAACAAATAATGGCCCAGCCTCTTCTTCAGGCTTTTATAGCAAACAGTGTATTTGTTAGTTGTGTGTCGCTCCCACTGTAGTAAGATGTATAGGAAAGGAAGACATTGAGCTGTTAGAGAAGGTTTGGAGGAGGGCCATGAAGATGATCAGAGGGCTGCAGCACCTCTCGCTTGAAGACAGGAAAGAGTTGACAGACAGAGAGTTGGGGTTGTCCAGCCTGAAAAAGCAAAGGCTTTGGAGAGACCCTTATAGAAACCTTCCAGCACCTACAGAAGGCTAATAAAAATAATACAAAGATATTTTTTACCAAGGCCTCTAGTGACATGACAAGGGGCAACAGTTTTAAGTTGAAGAAGACAGATTCAGGGAGAATATATAAGAATATTGTTTACAATGAGGGTGGTGAGACACTAAAATACATTCCCAAGTTATGGATACTTCATAACTGGAAATATTCAAGGTCAGGTTGAATGGGACTTTGAACAACTCAATTCAGTGAGAATGTCCCTGATCACAGCAGGGTGAGTAGAAATAGATGACTTTTAATGGTCCCTTCCAATTCAAACCTTTCAATTTTTCTACAATTAAAAAACCCAATGTATTCAACACACGACCAATTCAATCAAAATTCATGGTTGAGATAAGATTCCTTTCAGGCCTGGATTTGTGATGTTTGTGGTATTTCATCCCAATGTTCCTGCCCTGTTGAGCTCCTCTCTTTGTGATATAAATATGTACCATTACTGTAGCACGTGGGAAGGTTATTCACGGCATGGCCGGCTTGCACTATTTTGGTTGCTACATATTCACATCTCATTACATTGCAACCCTGGTTTTGTTGACACATCTCTGATACTGATTTTAACAGTTGTGCACATGTTCTTAAAGGCTATTTTAGTGCAAGGCCCCTGGAAGCTTTTGAAGTGAATCAGTGCCTTTGAGAAATCACAATTTACAAGTACACAAGAGGCATGACAATTTTGCCAGCTGGATCTGAAGCAAGGAATGGAAACAAGAACACTTTTCCTTAATTTAAAAAAGTACTGACCCCTGGTAATTATTTATAGGTCTCAGTCATCTCTCATGAAAATGTTCTCTGTTTTTCAGGAACCCTGAAATCACGTGTGGTACCTTCCATCTGAGGAAGGACTATGGTCCTGATCCATGCTCTGAATTTGAACCCAACAAGCCCAACAAGCATTGCCCAGAGCTGACAAGGCAGAAACATGAAAGTATGGTCTGAAAAACCTTGCAAACACACCACTTAAAGAAAAGGTAGATCCTGTCCCTAACTTGCCCTATCTTGAAACAAAATCTGTAAAATATTGTACAGCCTTGGAGTAATATTGAAAAAAAAATCGGTGGCCAATGCATCTCTAGGCCAGTAAAGTATCATCAAAACAATTTGAGAATTCATTTGAAGACATGGCATATTTCAGTGGGGAAAAACAATAGTTAAAGGTCAAAACCATTTTTCTGTTATTATTAAAGCAAAATAATTTTGAGTTCAGACTGATGATTGCCTCAGCATTTACCTTTAGTTTTATTTTTTTAATTTTATTTTTTTTATTTCTCAAATTATCTCCAATGAAATATGCTAAGCCTTCACATTTTTAAAATGATGAGCAATGTCCCTCCTAAAGAAATCATTTCAGGTCAGTGTGAATGGAATTTTTTTCAGTCAGTGAACTGAAAAATCAATTATTCCAACAGCCACTGCAGTGCACAACTCAAGGGCAATGTGAGACCAGAAGACAAACTGGGAAAGAACTGACTGATCATGCCCTAATACTTTTCAATATAGTGCTACCCGAATTTTTTTCAGCAAGTTCCTTGTTAAAGCTTCCAGTTGAGTCTCATATCTTGCTCAAACCTTGCTAGGATTGGTGTTAACAAAAATGAGCAAACAAAGCAACACAAAGAAAATGAAGGCAAGGAAGTTCCATGTCTGAAACTAGAAGCTGAGAAGAGTATAAATAAGTTTTCACTATTTAGTTGAACAAGAAGCCACCTTAAGAAATATTTTATCAATATTTAAATACTTCTTCAAATGCATAACTTTCTCCTCTCTCTTCTTTTTCTTCATCTCATTTGCTATAACTAGCTTGGGAAAAAACTTAGAGGATATAACACATAGCTTCAAGACAGTGGATATGTGAATTTAGTGATGTATAGCCCTGCAGAAAAGCAGAAATTTTGTTAACATGTGACTGCTCTCAACAGCAACTCAAACCAAATGCAGATCTTTTGTTAAAAATAGAGGTAAGGATAGTAATTCTGTTTTCTCCTCTTTCTGCACACAAGGTCAAATGAAAAAAATACAAGTCCCATCAAACTCAAGATCCAATCTTGCAAACAATAGGTCACCTAGTTCTGTGTGCACCAATATATTCTGTTATCAAAACATTTTGATATTTAGGGGTGAAAATCTATTTCTAATTTCATTTTTCACTTCTCATTATTTCCCTATTTCTCTACAGCAAAACTTAAATTGATTTCAGTGTAGGTGCATGCACTAGCCTGAGAACTAGTCAAGATCTGTGTCTATAAAATGGTAGGATCACATGAAGTTTGCCATCTGGCCATGGGGCATAAACATAGAATTAGCATCATGTTTTAGCACTTGTGACTCCCTTGCTTAGATGAATTTACAAATAGCTTGACATCCTGCAACAAGATTTTGAAGTAGTCTTCTTCCATAATCCTGCTAAGGATGAAAGTAATTGAGGTGCTAAAATTAAGTGACCTAATTCTCTTATGGGAACAGTATTTTCCTACAGCCAACAAGACTTGCCTGAAAAAAATTTTTGGATTCTGATTAAAAAAATCATTGAACAACCTTTATGAATGAGTAAAGGAAAAGGATAGTAAATTAATTTTCATTTAATTGAGGATCAATGCCTTTTGCCTTTAAGCAACACTACTTAAAAGTCAATCTGTTGCCTGAAAGTAATGTGCTTTTTATTGTTTGGCATAACTCCAAGGCTTGTTATAACTACAAAAACTAGAAAAAAATTAAAAACTGTTTCTGGCTCTTTTTAGTCTGTTTACTTCTACATTTGCTTGTACTCTGTGTATCTTCAGTCCTATTGTTTTTCATGTTTTTGTGACTCTTTCACACTGTAATAGCAGAATGAAAATCGTGACTGTAAAGCCCTTAGAATTTCCAGAGTAACCATAGAGTAGGAGTTTTATCTGATAATACTTTAAACGCTTTTTATTAAATAAATATATTTCAAGTTGATAGGTCTTTTTAAATCCTTCTGCTCTGATAATCTGTATTTCTGATTATCTTATGCATAAGTAGGAGCTTGAATTTTTCAAAGTGAAACCTCATTTTCTTATTTTCTGCAAAGCTTTGCAACATGCAGTTTTGGATTTTCCCACTGATGTTGAGATGAGGATTTGTATGACATTTCTAAGTTCTGAGAGTGACTTGATTTTCTTCTTCAAACTCCCCAGGTAACTTGTCTTCTTTTAAGCAATCTCTTTCACAACCCAGTTCAGCAAAAGCATTTAAGGACAGGTTTAATCCTCAGTGAAGTAAAGTACATAAATATGTTAACATGACTGCACGTCCTAAAGCTAACACCACAAGGTGGGACCATTCTATCTCCTTCTGACTTCAAAAGACCATTAGTCCAGATATTTTCAGAAAGGCAGCATACTTCATTTAATAATAATAATTAAAAAATTAAAATATTTCCTTGATCTTTCAGATCCTGCAAAAGCCAAAACTATTATTCCATTTTAACTATTATCCGACCTCATACAATAATAAAAGTAAATAGCTTCCGTAGTTTTGGCAATGAAATCTTATTCCTTCCACTTGATAAAGAGACCTCCATATTCAAAATTATCACTGCTTGATGTATTTAGATTCACCATCCTTAGTAGTCAGGGCCAGCTGAGAATTTTCCAGCAGAGTAGTATTCTGCTGGAATATACTGTCTCAGAGATGAAATATGCTGCTTTTGGAAGTCCCCTTCTCCCCTGCCTGCCCCAGCAGGACCCAGCCCTTTACTGTGCCTGTGGGACTGTGATGAGAAGGAGCAAGTTCAAGAGAAGCAGTGGGAAGCACCTGCCAAGCCTCATGATGGCAAGCAGAACTGAGAGATAAAATTAACAAACGCTTTGGGAACCAGCTATATTTCTAAGAGCCAGCTGGACTGAGCCACCTGCAGCACTGCTCTGGATTCAATGAAGCAGCACTTTATGGTGTTAATTTCCTCATTCTTCTTTACTTACGATGTCAGGATCACTGAAAAGATACCACACACTACATTTTCATCTGCAAATTGACCCTAAAGTTTTGCAATTCCTGACAAAATTATTCCCTTGTACAAGAAAATCCAACAGCCTTTGTTCACTCTGGATCAAATTTAGCAATGCTCCATTCTTCAAAGCAGCATTTTTATGCCTGAAGCATCATAGAATTACTGAATGTTTTGGGTTGGAATGGACCTTAAAGATCACCCTGTTCCAATTTCCCTGCTGTGGACAGGGACACCTCCCACTAGACCAGGTTGCTCAGAGCCCCATCCAGCCTGGCCTCAAACATTTCCAGAGGTGGGGCATCCACAATTCTCTGGCCAATTTGTTCCTGTGTCTCACCACCCTCAGAGTAAAGAAATTCTTCCTAACATCTAATCTAAAGCTACTCTCTCTCTCACTTTGAAGCCAGTCCCCCTTGTCCTATCACTGCATTTCCTGATGAATAGTCCCCCTTTAGCTTCCTTGTAGGCTCCATTCAGATACTGGAAGGAATCTAAATGGAGTAATAAAATATGTACTATTATAAGGCTCGTTTGTAAATGTATTAACTCTTTCAGGTCCTACCAAACTTTCATTTCTACTACGATCTCTGCTTGATTTTTTTCCCCAGCCTTTAGAAATGGAATATAACCACTGCTTACAGTATCCTGTATTGCTGGGTGTGGATGGCATCTCTATTTTAGGATGGATGGGCAATTCAATGTTTGTATTTCAGGATCCTCGGGCAAGTCCCTACTGTTGTTTACAGAACATTTTTCTAAAGTGCATTTGTAAGTGTCATGCTGAATAATGGCTCATAGGGTTAAATGCGGTATGCCATTTGGAAACATTGCAAGCTCAGAACCTTTCACAATTAATAATAGAGTGGAAAAAACATAGAATGCTTTATGGCAGTGTGCATTTACTGTACATCTATGTTTGTGCTGACTGCATGTATGTTACAGTAGCATGAAAATCATGCCACTAATGAGATACGGTGCATTTTAAGAAACACTAACAATGATATTTGAGGAAACACAGAATGTAAATTCAACAATCCTCTGAAAAAAAAAAAAATTACTGTTCATGTTTTAAAATGTCAGGTTGCAAAGGTATCTTCTTTTGAAGCCCTGTAGGCATTGTATAAAATAGTCTGTGCTGCTGAAATTACCTGGCAATGGCTGATGTTCAATGATCATTATTCCTGAAGTACAGCTGGGAATTCAGAAATTCAGCAGTCAGCATCTGATTAGCCACATTTAATCATCAGGAGCAGCAGCTCTAGGAACATATGCCTAGTCCTGCTAACTCTGTATTGTCTCCATCTCCACAATAAAAAGGTTTCTCCACCTACAGCCTATTTGTGCACAGCTAGCTCAAGGATGAAGTATCCGTAGGACTCTTGCATCATCTCTCCAATGATAAAAGATTATTTCTTGATTTTCCTTGAAGCAAAGCTGTAACTTTTCCAGACTGGTATGTGAGTTTGGCTGGTGTGGCTCCTTTTCTAGATATGAACAATTCATTTTAGATTAGAAAAGTTCAGTTTACATGACATTACATTGTTAAACATAAAATGTACACCTTGCATTGCAAGACCCTCTGGTATTTTTGTTTAAAATACATATCAAAAAGTCATTATTTTCTACTTTATTTAAGCCTGCCATATGCTGGCATGAAAAGACAGATTAGCAGTAAAATTAATTTTCTTTAGGAAAAAAGGTGATGGGAAGCTTACAAAATCCATCTTGTGGTTAACCTAATTTTAATAAAAATATTTTATTTCTTCTATAAATATAAAATTCTTACCAAAGCAGGTTAATAAATTATTTATTTTATTTTCTGGGAAAAAATATAAAGAGAGAACTATAATTTTAANGGAAAAAAGGTGATGGGAAGCTTACAAAATCCATCTTGTGGTTAACCTAATTTTAATAAAAATATTTTATTTCTTCTATAAATATAAAATTCTTACTAAAGCAGGTTAATAAATTATTTATTTTATTTTCTGGGAAAAAAATATAAAGAGAGAACTATAATTTTAACATTAAAACATGCAATCCAACACTAATGAATAAATCAAAAGAATTTGAATTTAAGTACTTTGCCTTTTTATATAAATATAAAAATTTAATACAAAAAATAAATTGAAGTTTTAAGCACTTTGAGCAGCTCTTCAGATTGCAACAAAGTGAAAAAATACATCATTAAGTCAGGGAGACTTGACTAAGGGTTACAAGTAACCATTGCCATGCTTGTTAAACAGGGATCCACAAGCAGAGCAAAACTGCTAATGACCTTCCCAAAAAACTTGACTTGAGATAAAAAACCTTGGGGAAAAAAAGAAAAAATTCTTTTTACTTTGCCTGTGTGTGCTCCAAATTACAGAAATATCAATGTGTATATACTTTACTTAGGCATACAAATATTTACAGGTTAGTTTAGCAGCCCAGTCAAAAGGCTCTACCCTGACAAACTCTGTACCTGGGTGTAGCCTCAAATGGCTACACAGGAACTGCCACATCTACAGGGATGTGCCTGCCCAGAAAGGACAAGTTCATTGGCATTCATTTCACTCAACAGAAATAAAGTCTCTCTCAGAATTTCCCCAAGCTTCCAGCAGAGAGAGAGATGTATGGTATGTATGCAGTTCCTTTTTCTGACCTTTTCTACTTTTGGTCAGTGCCGCAGTTAGGATGCTGAGCTGCACAGAGGCTTTTACTGACCCCATCCCACTGATTTAACAGATCTGGCCCATAGTTTAGCTACTTATGATGTCTTGATATTTTGGCTCAACATCTAGATATNATAGACTTAAGTTTTACTTAGATATGAAATTTAAGATGTTTCCCCTGAGTGCTTGCAGAAACAAACCTCCTAAACGGAAGGGTTCTGAAAGTCCTCTTTAACAGCAAACTGAAACCTTCCCTATTGCCTATGCAGCTGTCAGCCTCTGTTCTATGTCCTAACCCTGCTAAGATTTGCTGCTGTCTTTTATGAACATCAGAATTGCTTTAGTGTTGCAATGTCCTAAGAAGATATGCCTCTTTCAGGTAATCCAGATCCATCAATCCGTTCAAAACTGGTACATCATTCCATAGTCAGTCGTTTATTTTGTGACAGTAATAGGCAATAAAATAATGCAGTGAAATATTTTAGTGTGAGGAGTATAGTTCAGTATAGGTTAATAAAATCTAAGTAATTCTTCATGGCATGTTATTTATCCACAGTAATTTACTAGGTAGATTAATTTACTAGGTAGATGTGTGAAATCCCATTGTAGTCAGTTGAAATTTATGTGCTGGATGCTCTTTGGCTTTTCTTAATTTATAACTTCAAAGGACATTTACTTTCCCCACAGCAATTGAATAACAACCAGGAGTTCTAGGAATTGCATGATTTCTGGTGAAAAAAACAAGGTGTTGATTAATGATGACCTCTTTTACAATGCAGAGTTGAGAAAAGCTTTAAAACGGCTGCTTTTTAAAAGTGATGCATTTCCTGTTGAAAGCACTGTAATGGTTAGAAATATTTTGGGAATTAAAACACTTTTGAACACAGACTTGAATGGGCAAAAAATATATACATAAATAGAAACACCAACCTGTGGCAATTCTAAAAAGAATTTAAGCTAAACTATTGTAGTTCATATTCTACAACAAGCCCCACTAGTATGAATATGGGAATAGAGCACTAGCTAATGTGGATTTATGAGAAATGATCACACAACACTGAAAATGAAAATATTATTAATTAACTGCATGAGAAAACAGCATCATAAAGCACTTGAGGCTGTTTTCTGAGAACTTCATTACTGAGAGTAAAAACTAAAAACTTAAGAAAAAAGTTCTCTCGTCTCTCTTATAATCTCTGGAGTTAGCAACACAACTCACAACAGTGAGCCTGGTCTGTGAGCAAAATGCTGTCTCCCTGGAAACTGCTAGAAAGTGTCACTTCAGCTGATCCCAAAATGAGAGATCAGAAACGAGTGTGAAATCCTTTGTTGTGAGGTTAGCATTTTATTAATAAACACCTGCAATTTGATGTTTAACAGGACCTGAAACATATGATTTCCTAGTTGCTGCAAAAGGCACTGAATCTCCTTTACAGTTGCATCTCTCCTGATAGAGGTCCTTCTTTTTGCTGTTATTTTCCTGCCTAACAGATGAAAACAAATTTATTAATATCTTCCTTACACAATTTCCTAATTAACCTCCTCTCTGCCTCACTAAAGATGACATTAACACTTTCCTGGAAGCAAACTTAGCATGTTTATTTAATGCTATCATTGTGACTTTATCACAAAAACTATAATGTGTATGCAGACATAGATCTAGGACTGCTCAAAACAAAATCGCACTAATGAACATCTCCTAAACCAAAGTTGTAGGAAAGGGACATTGATTCAGTAGCAAACCAGCCAGTGTGCATCACAAGAAACAGTTCTCTTAAAACTGAGAAAGAGCACTGGGGTAGCAGTACTTATGTTTAGGCTGATGCCCTTCCATTACACGACTGTTTCCACACTGTGTCACCCAGCTACATACAGGGCAGTACTGGAGGCTAAAGTTAATGTGTCTATAGATTTCTTGAATAAATCAATGCTTGAAAAGGGGGAAAAGCAACATGAAAACCTAACTCTTGTCTATCATGAGTTCAACACAATATCCATTTTCTCTCCCTTTGGAAGGTACGCTCTTAGTTTTCTACTGCTGCAGAGAAATTAATTCTCTAGATGATACATAAGATACAAAACATCTTCACATACAAACCAGCTGCTTCACAGAATCATAGAATGACTTGGGTTGGAAGTCTGAAAGATCATCTAGTTCCAATCCTCCTGCCATGGGCAGGGGACACCTTTCACTGAACCAGGTTGCTCAGAGCAACATCCAAAGTGGCCTAAAATACTGCTGGGGTTGGAGCATCCACAAAGGTTCTGGGCAACCTGTTCCAGTGACTCAGCACCCTCACAGAAATCTGTCTAATATCTAATCTAAACCTACTCTTTTTCAGATTATGACATGCCTCTTGTCCTGTCACTGCATGTCCTTGTAAAATGCCCTTCTCCATCTTTCTTGTAGGCTCCTTTTAGATGCTGGAAGGCTGAAATTAAGTCATCCTGAAGCCTTTTTTACTGAGACAGAAGAAACCTTTACTGAGAAGAACATACTCCTCCCCTGGTCTCTTAGGAATTAGTAGAACTCTGCAGTGAACAAGATATTTGAACACAGGACCCTTAACTTCTTCTAGTGTTAGCAGGAAAATGATGGATGAGGGAGTACTGCAAAAAGAGTGCATGAACACCACATTTGACAACTGGACTCTACTCTCGCTTTCTCTCACATGTTATCAAAGCAATGTTGAGTAAATGTTTTGGATTGCAGTAACCACAGCTGCACCAGTAATGGCAGTTTCTTTATCCATCATCATGTAAGCCTTCAAGTTGTCAATCTGCCCCACAAAAATGCTGTAGTAGTCAATGGATGGTGACATATAAAAAGCTAAATAATATTTAGTACTCTGGAAATAAAGCAAAGCATCGACTGAATCTTATTAACTGAATATTAGGACAGCCCTCCAAATGAAACATTTAAATCTTGAGCTGTTCAAGCTTTGATATCTCCATCTGTAATACAACAACGTTACAACCCCTTTTGCAGCAAGCTATAAAATTCTGCTCTGTAACAGCTAAGAAGCCCTCAATTCATTGCAGAAATTAATGCCTCTTTCTCTAGAGGACATGTTGAATGACATACAGAGAGCATGGGCCAAACATTTAGCAGTAAGGGTAAGATGGAATGGTGAAGCCCCCTTTATTTAGAGATCATTTACACTTTGATGAGTGGGGACCACTTAAAAGAAAAAGTATGTAATCACGAAATTAAAGAAAGCATTATCTCTAGTACAATGTAGCCTTTAATATCATGATTATACAGTAATAATGCTAGGAAATTAACTAAGACTACTTCACTATTCCACAGCTTTGAAAAGGTAAGTTAGCAGTTCATTCTGTAAGTAATTATATACACATATGTATAACTGAGACAATACTCTCTTTTGAATCTTGTTAGAAACATTTTCAGAATATACTTCACAGTGTGAAATTAGAAAAAGTGAGAACAGGAAAAAAGTGATGGAAATTGAAGGCAAAAGCTTTCTTTGAAAGAATAAAATATTATTTTTAGATATTATTTCCCAATGTATTTTCAAAAATCTTTATGGAAGCACTAGGCAACAAAACCAGTGCTAATAACATTATCAAAACAAGGGACAGTGTTCAACAAACTAAAACCCAAATATTAAAACATTATGTTCTAATTCTAATTCTGAATCAGTAGACATCCTCTATGCAAGAATATGGGCTCTCATTCACAGACTCACAACTTGAAAACCGAATATTCTGCTATACATCCCATTTTGCCCTTCCCCATCTTGCCTTTAAATTTCTTTGGATCTTTTTGTTACATTTGCAGAGGAATTAATCTGTGGGTTTGCATCTTATAACTACTGCCATTATTAGGCAATATAGAGAATACCAAACTGACTAGTTGAGAAAATATTGACAACTGATGGATTAAAATGCATGCAGAAATTTCCTTAAATTTTTAGATGGCATCAGAAATTATAACTGTGACTTTTGTTCCTGCAAAGGTTGGAACAAAAGACCTTTCAAGGTTCCTTCCAACCTGGATTTTCTCTGATTCTATGAAAAAACCACCAAACTTGATCAGACCAGGGAATATTCCTAATATATATATATATATATATATATGTGTGTGTATATATATATATATATATATATTTAATAGAATATATCATCCTGATTAGAACTCCTACGAATAATTACTCTTAGCTACTTATCAAAAGAAGTTGTTGAGAAGAGAGGATAAATAAAAGGGGGTTTTGTATGTGTGTTCTAAGTGCACAAGCAACAGAGGAGTACAGCTAGTGTCTAAGGTGACAATTAATGGACATATGGGTCAGAATCTGAAGAAAGAGAAAACAGGGCTCATGGAAAGAATGTGAATAGTAGTCTCAGGCTCTCTGGCTGCCCATATTTAAACACAGAGACAGCAACATTCTTTTTAGCAAGAGGATGTCACTTGTTGGGTTTTGATTGCCTCATGTTTCTGCCTGTAAACAACTAATAGAGTAGCACAGTGCAAAATCTGGGATTATTAGCAAATTCCTGATGCTACTTCAGAATAACATTTTTGTTACTTTGATGAATATGAAACAGAGAAAAGAACAGCACTATCAGTGTAAGGTATAACATTTTATAAGATCTTAATGTTCATGGAGTTTTTTTAAGCTACCAACAAAAATGAGGTACTGGGGTGCACCAGGAACAGCAAGAACAGCCAGTCAAGGAACATGATTGTCCCACTCTACCCTCTGTTGGTGCAGCCTCACCTCCAACCCTGTGTGCAGTTTTAAGCACCAGAATATGAGAAATAAAGCTGTTAGAGAGCACCCAGAGGAGGGCTACAAAGATAATGAAGGGTCTACAGGGGAAATAGTATTAGGAGAGTCTGAGGGCACTTGGTTTGTTTATCCTAGAGAAGAAGAGACTAAGAGGAGACCTCACAGCTTTTTATAAGCTCCTCATGAGGCAAAGCAGAGGGGCAGCACTGATCTCTTCTCTGACCACTGACAGGACTCAAAGCAGAATCAAGCTGAGTCAGGGGAGGTTTAGGTTGAATATTAGTAAAAGGTTCTTCACCTAGAGGGTGGTTGGGAACAGGCTCCCCAGGGAAGCAGTCATCCAACAAAGCCTGACAGAGTTTAAGTGCCTGGACAGCATTTTAAGGCACATGGTGTCACTCTTGGGGATGGGTGCTCTGCAGGGCCAGGAGTTGGACTCAATAATCCTTGTGGGTCCCTTCCAAATCAGGATATTCTACAATTCTGTGATTAATAATCTCTATTCTCTGAAGCTTCAAACCCCTTCCTACAGCTGCAGTATTCTAATCCTGAAGGAAAGCAAAAGGACCTACAGTCTATGAATTTATGAGTCCTTACAAGACCATTATACTGATCACAGCATGATCTTCTTCGTTTTTCACTGGCCCCACACAAGTTCCCCAAATACATATACTATCAGGAACTTTAGAACATTTGCAGCCTTTAGGCCAGGTCTGTAGCAAATCCCCAAGAGGACACCTCCTGCCAAGCAGCAAAAATATAAGCTGAAAATGTTGGACTTGTTTCATGGAAGCAGCACCGAGAAAATGTTTTAAGGAGTAGTGATTCTTCTTCACCTGGAACTTAAAATACATGCATGAGATATTAAAAAAGAAAATTTGTTGGAGGAAAAAAACCCAAACAAATATTTTTATTGATGTAGAAATTAGTTACTGGAAAAGGAAAAGGCATAATTTAAAGCACTAAAGGCTTCCAACATATTCACAGTCAACCTATGCTTATCCCAGAAATAATTTTTAAAAAATCTCTGCTGGTTACAAGAACAGAACCTAAGAAATCCTGTTCCTTATGGTTATATTTCCATTCAATCTGTTCTGAGATCTTGCAGAAGGAAGCTTGTGGTGA
Organism: Pycnonotus jocosus; assembly: GCA_013400435.1. NCBI lineage: Eukaryota > Metazoa > Chordata > Aves > Passeriformes > Pycnonotidae > Pycnonotus > Pycnonotus jocosus. Next base: position 84,320 of record VWYP01014109.1, read on the forward strand.
AAACTGTACTCTTAGAAAGCATATCTGTCTGTAAAAATTCATTAACTATAGTGCTAGGGAAACAAACAAACAAACAAACAAACAAACAAACAAACAAACAAACAAACAAACAAACAGACAGACAAACAAACCACAACAAATCCTAGCATTTGATATAGTTTCTCTTTGTTAAATGCTTCACCTAGTTAAAATGCACTACCAAGAGATCAGCAGCAAGACTGCTAAGAAGAAAGGAGTGAAGTAGTACAGGCAAAAGAGAGCAGCTGCATTTTTGGTTGAGGAAAGTTTATTTTACTCATGTCTAAGGAGAATAGTAAAGGATATGTAGGAGGAAGAAGAGCAAAGGAGTAAAGAAAATCTAAAGAAAACTAGAAAGAAATAATAAAATTATATTGCCCTCCTTCAAAAAGAAAAAAATTTAACCAGCACACAAGTTTAGTAGTGAGTCCTAAAAAAGTCCATGATTTTGAAAACTATGTATCCTTGCATGTTTTCAAATTAAAATGCTTCTTTACATAAAATAAAGCTTGTCTGTTCTCTAATTTTCCTGTCTTACAATTATGCTTTTCTCCGGGAATATATTCATTGTAATACAAATTATCTTAGAAACCTGACCCGTTGCCATTAGCAGTAAGAGTGATTAAGATTCATTCTTTTTTCCAGAGGAGTCCAGGGTTACCACTGTCATTCTTCATAAACTAGCTTAGATAAGTGCAAGTGTCAGAATAAAGTTTCAGAAAATGCTAGTGTACTCTATTCTTATAATTTCTGCTCACCATATCTCATCATTAAAATCTACCTTTCCAGTCAGATTTTAACAGTGAAGCAAGGAGTAGAATAGGCCTTTGTAGCCCTAACACCACATCAGTAGAACCCAGAGAGGTTCAGAAATATTTTAATAATTGTGCCCCACTGATTTACATCATGAGTAAAGTAATGCTAGAGAAATAATTTCCCTGGATACTTCATTCTGATATTTGAGATTTAAAATAGTGCTTTGGTTATAACAGCTTCACAATATTTTGGGGGTTTTTTTCCATGTGCAGGCCATTTGATGGTTTTCTTGGTTGATTCCCTGTCATCTATTACTATGCTCTCCCTCAGTGCCTTCTTACCACTAGCAACATTCTTCCCACATAGATTTTCTTGACTGCTCACTCATGCCAAAAGTCTGACTTCCAGCTTATGTCAAGATTTTCTAAGACCACAATATTTTTGCCTTTCCTAAACCCTCAGATAGAAATTGACAGAACTCAGTAAAAAATTTAATACTGTTCTCAGAGGACCAGCTAATGCTCTAACTTGTAAAACTCATACAGTTTTTTATTAATTCAGACTTTGCTTTCAGATACATGGCTCTTCATTAAATCCTTACAGAGGTATGGGTCTGTTCCTGAGAATCTGATTTACAGTCTAACAGCAGCTTTGTGCCAGCCTGCTTGTTGTTGGATCACAGTTAGTAGCAATCTGAAGCAGAACTGCTGAAGTTAACCTGGAGCCTACTGGAGATTTTGTAGAATATTTTCAAATCTCTACAGTAAGAAAGGAGAAAAGAAGGTTAGAAAATATGGTTTCCTCACAGGAGTGTCCCTTCTTGTGCATCAGGAGTAACCTGGAAAATTATAAGCTAAGAGAAACATTGTTATAGAATATTAGCTTGTTAACAAATTATATTAGTTGAAGTTGATTATCTTCTTTTCCAGATAGCAGGTCCCCTTTTACAGAAATGCTTATGTAGTGTGTGAAATGCAATCCCAGAAAAACTTTTGATTCCTTCAGAACTTGCTTTCTGCAATGTTCTGAATAGTATGAAAGGGAAAAGGAAGAACCAGTAGTGTTGACAAAGCAGTGCTGTGACTATCATGGTTCATACACAGGGCTTCAAAATACAGTCCATTGAATAGAAAAAGGATCAGTCTCCTATTGAAGATAAAAACATCTTCTGGGCTTTCACAAAATCAAACTACTTTTATGTAACTGGTGCAGACCTCAATGAAGTAATTAAGCAAGAATTTCCACACAAACCTCTTTAGTTTCATCATATGCAGAATCCCTTGCCTCAACTACCAGCAAATGCACCAGCATTTAGTTCATTCTCACAGGAAACAGACTTAAAAACACATTAAGGGTTGTGTCAGACTCCTGAATATCTTTTAAGTTCTGCTTCAGGCTTTGTACAGCTAAAGTTACAGCAAGCTCTGAAAATCAAACACAAGCAAAACACGAAGAAGCTGCCACATCAGCAGGTCTAACCAAACACAACATTGATATGGAGAATTATGGGACATGAGACAGTAAAGAGCAAAATACTGCAGTTGATCTAAATGTAATAAGCAAACGTTTTTCTTACACTCTTTGTTTATATATAGCAAAGGAAGAAAAGTAGGATCAAAACAGTAGCTCATTTGGTAAATAGGCCAACTCAGCTGACAATCTAGTATTGCAGACACAGCTACAAAAAGGTAGAGAACCAGGCTGGGCTCCCACTTACTTGTTAATTAAGTCATTACTTGGCTAGATCCTCTCATTTATGCCCACAACTGAATGGCATGAAAGCTGATTTGAAGTCCACAATTACACCTTCAAAATTCAGGTAAAGTAAGGCTTATCTTCCTGGTCTAGAAAAGGTATATCAGAAGACAAAACTAAAAATCTCTGAAAATCTCCAAATGAGGGAGGAATGAAGAAAAGTGTTTCACCAAGTTCTAAGCTCTGTTTAGGCCACAAGTCATGGTGGCCCTGAAAATGCTGACAAGCACAGGCAGTTCTGCAGTGGTTGCCAAAGTAATGCCATATCTATTCTTTCATTTCCTGGTACAGTGCAGTTTAGTGCTCAGTCAAAGGGTCATGGATACCCTTGGACACTCTCCAGCCCCTCTGAAACATTTAGACTTTTTGTCAACTCTGGCTCCCTTCTCTGAGGCACACAGCCAACAGCCTTGAAGCACACAGCAAAGAAAGACAAAACTCCTCCCTGCAATGTGGGAACACTGGAGGTTCAGCAAGGGAAACTTCACTTTCTGCATCTCAATGCAACTGCATTATGGCTGACATTATTTGGTCATATGTCCTAATTATTTTTTCTCTTAATACAAAAGATAACTTATCTGGATGGTGACAGGGAAGCAAGTGCCTCTTGACTTTCAATATCTCAGCAAAAAGTGTTTTCTTCAAGGAGTAAGACATCTTATAAATCTGACAATGTCTTCTCCTAGAAGGAAAAGAAACCCACTCAATTCCAAAGAAGTAGAGCAGCAAATTACATCATTTGCCTTGGAAACTGCATCTCATCTCCATCAATTAATCAAAACTAAACTTGAACCTGACAAAAATAAAAATCTTAAATGAACCAATCAACAAAAAAATAAAAATACAGCAAAATTCTCCATATTTGTGACCCATGAATCTCCTCATGAAGGTGTGTTTTCCACCTTCCTGCTTTTGCCAAGGTTGCTCAAGGTCCTGAATTTTCTCACCGAGGCAGAAGATGTAGGGATTCAAAATAACACCCTCAAAGTTTCTTGATATTACTAAAAAAAAAATCACAGTTAGTATAGATCTTTGCACTGATTTCATAAGAAGTGAATGAGGTGTCCAAGTTTAGCAACACACTGTTGGTGTTGTGACAGACAGTTTGGGAGCACAGAGAATTGAAGATTGAGCTGTTCGTACCCATAATTTTTTCCTCTAAGAAGCAACAAAAGATTAATCAATCAACATCAAAAAACAATTTTCCTTCCCAAATACTTTGACCCATTCCCATTGATTGTTCATTGAAAGGCAATTCATTTTGTCTATCTTTTGTCTGCTTTAAGAATCCTTTTTCATTGGTAACCTTACCAACAGTCCCAAACAAGGAGAAATACCAAAAACCACAATAACCCGTAATACAACAAATCTGTTTCCAAAATTGTGAAACACGGCCACTGCTCAGAGGAGTTTGCAATTTTAGGTTCTCCACTCTAAACCAAACAACAAAACCTGGTAAAAATGAAGCCAACAGTCTCATGGATTTATTATTTTTCACTGACGAAAGAACACTGGAAAGGCAAGAGTGAGATGGATTGCCTGGAGCTCTAATAGCACTTATTACTTCAGGTTCACACAATGAGGAATTCATACCTAGTTACTTAATAATATTGATAGCAGCATCAATCTTGCCAACTGAAAATGGCTAATCTACTTTAGCAGCAAGTTCATCAAAGGTTAAGTCCTTTTTTTCCCTTTTTTTTTTTAATCTGCAGAAGAGGAAGGGCATCAAGAAAAGGACCTTCCAAAGAGCATTTGTGGACTATTTCTATAAATAGGCTAATATGGGCGATTCACAACTAGGAAGGGAGAGAGGAATGAAAAAATCATAAATTCTTAAGAAAACATTACAGCACATAGATGAGAAAGGTTATTGCTTAGGAGATTGAAGAGTTTTAAATGAAAGTGGCTGAGGCAGAATAAAATGGTTTCCTACAAAAAAAGTTAGATTCTAGGAGGTGAGTTGGTGAGGAAATGCTGACCTGGCAGGAGGCCAGCATTGTCCAGTTTCATTCCATTGAGCAGGAGGGATAATGTCATCTGACATGCTGGCAGCAAGAAAGGCCTAGGAGATGGATGACAGTTTAAACAGAGACTGGTCCAGCAGTCAATGGAAAGCTTGTTGCAATGACCAGACTAATTATTCTATCCACTGGGATTTGGAGTATTTTAAAGCAACTACAGAATCCACCTGTCAGGGAAGCAGCTGGGGAAAGGGCAATCCCATCAACTGAAAATGCACATGACTGGTGACAGACCGGATGTAGCACCAAGACAGACAGCAGGCAGTACCCTCATCAGTGTGACACTGAAGTTGATATGGGAAAACTTTACTGACATCTTCAGAATTGACTCCAGATTTACACTGAAACTACTGAGTTCAGAGTATGGCCATATTGAAATTTCCTACCAAGTACACAAAGACTTTTATGAGGAAAATCCACTGGCCTGCAAAAAGAAACTGTACTTAATACATGCCAGAATTTCATTCATGGGGTAGATGTTCAGCAAAAGCAAATGAGCACACTTCCATGATACCAGCCCCTAATATCTTCCATAGGACAGTGGTGGTATTTGCAGAACAGCAGTCTCTGCAAAGCAGACATTGAAACAGTTTGTAAAACTATTAGAGTAACAAATAAAAATATTACTCTCATCTATTTCACTGAAACTGAAAATACAATCTTGCTGTGCTTCACAGCACTTAGAAGATTTTACTGTGGGAGAAGCTACAAGTCTTAGCCAGATGGGATCCTATCAAGACACAGGCTTTAAAAACACAGGGAACCTGAAGACACCTTCCCAAAGAGAGTGGATTATGAAATGGATAATCTGGGTGCAATCCAGACCTGGGTAGGATTTGACTAAATAATTATAACAAAGCCCAGTAGAAATGGAGAAATCATTATGGATATGCTGCCCTTAGAATAGGGACCAAGTCTGCAGTGGGGACAGCAGGTATAGGAGTAAGATAGTAAACTGGTGACTATCTAGGTCTGAAAATAATTTAAGCAGAGGGGGAGGAGTAGCCACCCAAAGGCTGGAAGAAGAAACCAATTGCAGGGAGCAATTGACCCAGGAATGAAGACTTCCAAGCCCTCACCTAATGAGCATGAGAGAGAGGAACTGCTCTCTGAACCAATTCTTGAGAGAGGAGGCATCTGAACAGGCTAATGGCAAAATGCTGACAAACTCAATCATACTTACACTTGACTGGAGTGCTTGTAGAATCTTTCTCTCCCTCCCTGGACACTGAGTAACCAGTATCCAGGGAGGCAGACAGATTGTGCAAACTCATAACCAGATAATTACAGTCTACCCATTTTCTATTTTTCTGTGGGAAGCATTCTCCTTTTAATTTCAATTCACCTTCCATGAATGGGGTTAAACATCTGGTTAGGAAGGATACAACATAAACTGCAATGTAAATCAAACTTTTTCATGAGTAGCATTGTCGGAAAATATGAAAAGGGACTGATTTTTTGTCTCTGGTTCACTTCCTACTTTAGAAACCCAAATTAACCATTTCATCTTTGATGAGATCATCTTTCTCTGATGTCAAATGTCAACATGCTACTTCATGATGTTTTTGTTATTTATTTTCATCTTGAAGGTCAGAAAGACTCCTAGCTCACATAACTTGTAAATATATCCACTTTTTTTGGTTCTGCTTAAAGTCTCTTTCCTCTCTGGTATAATGTCACTGATGTCACTTTGATATAGCAAACAATCAAACCAATTATACATTTCAGGAAACAAATACTTCCCTGACAATATACCTGGTTGCTTTCTTTCCTTTCTCAACAGAGGAAAAAAGACACCCCTTAACTTAAAAAGTGGACAGGAAATTTAACATAGCCACAGAACACCAGATTGGAAGACAACAATCACATCTTCCCATGGATGTCAATTAAAAATTTAGGTCATGAAAGGAAATGACAAAATTACTTCTCCAACTCTCTCTATTTCTTATAACAATATCATTCTTAATAAACTTTTGAAACTACTGCAAACTGTTATAGCTCCAATGGAATCAGATTTCCTTAGTTAAAGCACCAACTACAGCTGGGTGCCATACAAGCTATCCTACAGCAATCAGCAAGAAGTTTGAAACATTTGGTTCAAGACAAGAAATGAGAAGTGGAAGTCATTGTCATAATCAACAGGCAACCAGCTGTCTCTCTCAAATGCTGGAAAGGGGTTAGAGGGCAAAGCAGAAATCAATGGAATAGCAGCCAGAACAAATTTAAGAAAACTTGTGAAGCATACTTAGAGGGGATGGAATGCAAGTAAGCAGAACTTTTTTATTACTTCTAAAATGCTATGAAGGTGCTAAGGAATAAATGGGTTTTTGAAACTCCCAATGCAATCTGTCTGGCATACTGTATTCCTCAAGAAGGCCAATCAGATAAAAACTCTGGAGGTAATTGAAGAATCTGTAATTCTATCAAATAATGACTTCTTTTAAATTGACCTGGCAATCATAATGTAGTAGAGGCAATAAATACATTTAAAGAATAAATATTAGGTGTTTTACCGAGATGCACTGGTAAAGATTGTAGGCTTTAGTGCAGAGAATAGAACAATCTAGATAAACAGGTCAAAATGTCAGAGTCTGCTGATTTCACTTTTCTCCATTTTTGAATGCATGTCCTTGAATAATTACAGCTGTTATCCAAGAGATGCTAAGAATCAGCAGGTTTCTCTGTTACTGTGTCTGAAGAAAAATAATCTAGATAGAGAACCAGCAAGCAATCCCTCCAAATATCTAATAAATTCAAATTGGGCACTTATAGTTTTGGGGGTAGCCTTGAAATTGCTTCCTGCTGAAATGCTTTTTTTGCCAGTATGGGAAACAATGTAAAGTTAAAACCCCAAGTGTCTGTTTAGATTCAAGAGGTAAAGGAGGTAATTTCTATTTGTATAAGCTGGCTAATTTATACACATTGCTCATCCCTTCACCATTTCCAAACTTTATTCCCATAGCCTGGAGAAGAAAAATCACTGTAACTTGGATTTACAATGTTTTTCTTCAAATAAGAGATGCATTTGGATGCAATTTGAGTGCTTAAATAAGACCACTGACAAATGCAAGATTTTTAATTTCTAGAATAATAGTGAAAAACTCTTCCATTCCTGGGTGACTTCTATTCATATTCTGGAAGAAAAGGATGTAAAGGTAGCATACATCTATTTTACCCAAAAAGAAACTACTTTAGAGAACTCTGACTCTGATTCATTTCTTTCTTTCAATTGTTCTGTCACTTTTTCCACCCAAGCATGACATCACAATTTGTCAGGAAATTGTGTCTTATGGCCTAAGTGCTATTATGGAGCACTCAATAAATGATTCATTCTGCTCATAATGAAAGGCAGTATGGTATTTACTTGTGTTCTCGGAAATTCAAGAAGAGAAAAAGTGTTTACATTTCTTAATAAATAGAGCTAGTACAAAATCAAGAGATGCTAAATTCATTCCATATTCAACAGCCTTTTGGCAGGGTAAGTTCTATGCTACTTGGATGCCAATGAAATGGTAGTGAAATTCCGACCACTGAAACAGCATCTTCTCTTTCCTGGCTGCAACACCACAATCTCCAAATTCTGGCTTGGAGGAGGTCCTGCACCCAGGAGACTTTGTCCCTGCAACATCATTTTGCTGGAGAAATTCTCATGACAATCATGTGAACGGTTGTAGAAAATTCTTGATGAAGCTTCTCTTCTGCACAGTTTTTAGTTATTATCGTTACCAGCAGATTATTTGATCAGCCAGATTTACATCAATAACCCAGTAGTGAAGGACTGCTTCAGCACCATGGGCTCTCTAATCCTCTATCAACACTTCTGTTTAACAACATGTAAACAAATAGGACTATGAAGCTAATGCTGGGAATTGCCTGGAAGAATGACTGTTCATCTCCAGAGAGTCTCTCATCTGTTCTGAGTAGAAGCTCATTGCTTTAAGTGTCAGAAATGATCAAAGGTTCCAACTCATTTCCCTCTGTGGTTCAGTTTTGCCTTGGCATAGAATTTGGCCAAAAGAAAATCTATTCTCACATTTGCCTGGGGGAAAGAAAAAAAAAAAGAAAAAAAAAAAAAAGAAAAAAAAAAGGGGAAAAAAAATTAATAATCCTATGGGATGTTGGGTTTTTGTTGGGTGGTTGGGTTTTTTAACCAGGGAGGTAAGGAAGATTTATACCTACTGAGAACCTCAACAACTGTTCAGATAAGTCACAGGCAGCAGAGCGTAGTTTCAAGTTCTTGCTCAAGGTGAAATTGTGAACAAATGGCAGCCCTGAGCAGAAAAATCTAACTCTTGCCATCTCTTTCCACTAGAGCACTTCTCTCCCAAGCACTCACTTTTGGATTTACCTAGAGGTAGACTCTCACTTACACTGGAATACTACAGGAGTAGCAATTTCAGGGTAGCTGGAAACCTATATTAGGGTCTTTCAGCTCCACCCAACAAGAAGGGAAAGAAAATGACTCAGCACCATCATTCATGATCATAATCAGCCTTCTGATGTAGCAATGTGCTCAAGGATACCTTGCTTCCACAGAGACTGGATATCTTTAGAAAAAAATAGAATATTGTTTTTGACAATGGCCTGAAGAACTGAAGGAGAATAACTTGAAAATGACTCTTAAAATATAACACAGGCACTGTATGATGCTTTTCAGATAACTAAAATATGGAGAAGATGAAAAGGGAATTTTATTTACTTTGAGGCTGAGTTAAGAGTTTCCAGGAATTCACAGAAACACTAAATAAATTCTTCAACAACTGCCACCACCTATTATTATAAATTTACTTCAAGGAGCAGATGAAACATCATCTTACCTTTTTTTTTCCATTTCTTTCTGTCTTTATTCTTGTTCCAGTTCAACTTTTAAACTAAATGTTTAAGCATGAAACACTAAAAAGCCCATATATATAAAAACTCAATCTTTCGCTTGTAGCTCAGTTACATAAATATAACTGAGATAAACAGTAAGAAATATGTAATGTTAAGTTGGTGTTAAATCTGCTTTTAGAAGATATAGAATATGTAAGAGTTAGCATTACTTGGTACTCATTAACCTAAAGAGGAAGGTAAGGTGTTATTGATTTAAAAGTCAGAACAAAGACATAATTACATATTTTACATTTTCTTAAGTTGCCCAACTGCACTGTATCATTATCACATGCCTGACCTTTTAATTGGCTGCTACTGAGCAAATGGATGCTTGCATATTTTTAAGAGAAATACTTAAAACCAAAATGAAAATATATAAAAATAAAGTTGCCAGAGTCAAAACCAGTGATGTAAACAACTTAAATTAAAAACAAACAAACAATCAATAAAAGCCCTTCAGGGAACACAGTGATATGAAGTCTAGAAACTTAGAGACAAAGTTCATTTCAACATGATAAGGTAGGAAAAATGCATTTAACACATTACTTCTTTTTTGTGGGGGAAGGTAGAAGCCACTTGGGAGAAAAAGCAGTTAAATCAAACTTAAAATCACAAATAATAAAAAAGCAATCACTATGTACTGATCATAATCATATGGTTATTGCACAAACTCAAGTTTCTCTTTCCTATACATGGATGATTTAGAAATTAAACTGCTCATTTCACTAATATCCATAAATATCCTTATATTTCATATCTTTTCCAAATATTTAGGCTTTGCAATCATAAGGTTCATTTCACCAAAGAACATTTCATGTGTATGGGGAAAGGGATCAGATGTCTAAACCAGCACGTGGCCATGGGGCCTTAATCAGGACCTCCTACAAAAAGGATCTCTCTCAGGAGATGTGAGAAAACAAAGCAGAGCCATCAGACAGAGAATCTGTGAACACAAAAGGAAAAGGTCAACACACAACAGAGTAGAAACCCTTACATGAACCACCATGAAACTCACATGAGAGAGGAGAGATGGAAGAAGAAATTAAAGAGAAGATCTCTGCAGTCAATCTCTACCAGAACCAAGAATTTTGGTGTCAACTATGACTCTAGGAGCTAAGTGTGGTTTATGCTTGACTAGGAAATATACCACAGTTCAGAAGTGAGAAGAAAACAGGTCTGAATGTTGTAGAAGAAAGAGAATGAAACATATTGGTCTTTCCAGAAGTATCCAAATTAGGATCACACAGATATTCCTACTCAAAATGACATGGTTATTGTCTGCAACAATTACAAGGACAGTTAAGATTGTTATAGAGGCCCTATCTGCCTGTTATCATACAGGGGGCTTAGAGAGAAGTTAAACATAAACTTGGTTCTCCAGGCTCAGATGCAAAATGTATGTGAATATGACGAGAACTATAACACTTGGGACAACTGCAAGCACCTCTTCAGCCCTGAAGGTCTAACTGGTTTAAAATGTATTCTCTTTGCTCTCATACCTGCTTTCTGATATTTAAGTTTACCTCATTTTTCAGTACATTCAACTTATGCACAGTGTGCCTGTACATCGTTACATTTTATGTGCATGGACATAAACAACAAAACAAAATTATTAACAAAATTATTAACAAAATTATTATAAAGTGAATGTTGATTATAAAAAAGATAAGTCATGATGACTGTTAAGTAAATATAGATGATGTTGGCTGGCTGAGAAAGTTGGGGCTGTTCAGCCTGGAGAAGAAAAGGTCATAGCAGCCTCCCAGTGCCTGAAGGAGGCCTGTAAGGAAGACAGAGAGGGCATGGAAGCCAGCAGTGATCAAAGCCAGGTTGGGTTTTTTGAGCAACCTGGTCCCTGAGGAGGTGTTCCTGTCTGTGGCACAGGGGTTGGGGCTAGATTATTTTTAGGGTGCCTTCCAACCCATGCTATTTTATGATTGCATGGGGTTTATATATATGAATATATAAGATATACATGCAGAAGTTATAAGCAGGTAATACACTACAGTGAATGCTCCAAGTTTCATGGGCACTGAGAGCCAAGTGCCCAAAAGATGTAAATTTTGTATAGATCAATGGAGGCTGATTAAAAGCTATTTTAGTGTTTCTTTCATCAACATTGTAGGACTTTGCCACACAAATTCATTAACTGTATGAGGTCAAAGAGTTCAGTAAAAGTAGCAGTATATGCATTCTAATGATATTATTTCCTCACTACTTTTTAATCAGATGTGAGACTGTGATGCACTTTTAAAAAACTGAGGCATGATTTTGAGTAACTCAGTCTTGGAGATATTAAGAGATCTTGTTTTTGAGACCTAGTCCCCTTCATTATTCTTTGCCTTGAATACACAAGGGCTCCAGGCTCCAAACCACCAGTCACTAGAAATGTAGGTCATAAGTTTTCAGCTGTGTTTCTCATTGTTTAAATTTACTGAGCACTGACTCACCATGATGGCTGTTAAACTCCATTACTGCCAGAATGTCAATGTTTAACATGTTTTTCTAAACTGAACCATATGATTTTGTGTTCCTACTGCAGAGTGATTGCACTCTTTTCCCCTACTTTTAATATGCCTTTTGATAAACTATACTACCATAGCAATAACCCTGAACTCTCAGAAGCTACTGCACATTAAAAATAAATGTTCTGAGATGGCATTCTTCAGAATGGGAGGTACAATACATCCTAGATAGCAATTTTAGAATTTTTATGAAAAACATACTGCAATACAAAATAAAACTTACTCTGTAAATTATCTGTTAGAAAATATTATTCTGCAGTTTTGGGTTTTTATTATCCAAAATGAAATAGGTCTTCATATTGAATTTTGAAATGACATTGCTTTTCCTGTAATACAGATGGAATTGTTGTTATAAAGAAAACAAAGCACTCAAACTTCCTCCTTTTTAACTACTCCAGTGCAGAATAGTATTCTACATTTCCATTGACATTTATTTAAACTGGAAAATAGGTATGAAATTACCAATTACTTTTTGCCTTACTCATGTTATTTCAAAAGGGTATTTAAGAACCAGGCATTGTCAAAAGGAATGGAGGGAGGAAGTTTGTGAGAAATGAAAGACAAAAGGTAAAGTTCAGCAGCTCTAAAATGTTGCTGCATAGAGACCCAGAGTTTTGAGTCCCTTCCCATTACTGCATAAAATCCTGTCTGACAAATAGCTAAAGTTGAGATTCAGTGTTAAAAAAATATGCACCTGATAAAAATGAAATATTTGAATTCTAGTGATCATAGCGACACTACCCAGTAATCTTTTTCAGCTTTGTGATGGAAGGAGTCTTGTCTTAGTAATGGATCAACATCCTATCTAAGATAAAGGTAAAAATATGGTCATTGGGCATGAAATGCAAGTGGTAGGTCATCTATAGGGAGCATGGACTTTTTATACAGACAACAAACATAAACTAAAATTGATATACTTTATAGAAACAGAAGGAATTTGGAGAAGACCAAATGACTTTAAAGTAATTGGAGGAATATTCTTAATTTCTAAATCTATTTTCTAAGTAAGATAGAAAAAAAACTGACACAAGGTTCGGACTATAAAGCTAACAAGTTTTTTATAAAGTAACATTTCAAGTTCACAAAATTACACCTGGATTACAGAGACAAGAAGAGAAAATCCTTTCTGCTGAACTCATATCTCCAGTTAAGCCATTACAAGAAAGCAGAATATGAAGCAGTGTGTTAAGGAACAGATATGGTTTTGAAATGAAGTAATTGTGCAAGACAGGAAGAGCAATAATGGCTGAAAGTTTAACCTTAGCTTCACCCTTATGTCTTAAACTCCTCATCTTCCATAAATATATTAGACATAATGAACATATAACCTAATGGTTGGGACAGACATGTCCATAGAACCCATTTTGCTGGATCCGTATTGATAAAAAGTGGCAGTATTCATTTTGCAAGTCTTGGTAAGAAGTAATATTGTATAACAGTGTCCATTAAAGCTCTGGTTAAAGCAATAGCGTGTGGATTTTTGCAAAGATTTGGATTATTTTGCCTTCCATTTAGAGTAAGTTACACTAAAATCCAAAGACTGAGACTTGGTTTGGTTTCAAACGCTACTAAAATATGGAGATGAACAAAGAGTGAAAAAAAATGGGGGAGGGGGGAAGAAAGGTTAAATTATGGCAGATCCAGCTAGACATTTCCATTAACTTTGCAAGTCTGCAAAAAAATACCCCCCCAAACTCCATCAAATATTTAACCATAGTTTTGCCTGGTTTTTACCCTAATAATTATTCCAGTTTCATAGAGAATAGAGGATTGTCTACAATCTGTGTTTCGTAAAATGGAATCTCTTAAGCAAGTCACTTGAGCTTTTATTTTCATATATGTTCTTTGCTGATGAATACACATACACTTGCCCATGCAGTGCCAGAAACAGTAATGTTCACATGGAAAGGAAAGCTATAAGTGGAAGTCAAGGTTACACTAGTGAGATAACAATTGAGTATATATAGTGTACATATGTATTGTATGTATCCACTACATACACACATATCAAAAAAAAAAACCTAAATTGAAAAGATAGCATGTACACAATGCTTCACATTACTTGCAGTTACCTTGCACATCTCTCACAGAACCAAATTAATTGTCATCCCCTTACTGCTAGACCACTGTCTGGGAGGTGGTGACACGAGGTTCCATACAAAAAATGAGATTTGCTCAGCAGTCTTTGGGATTCTGCTGTGTTAAAGCTGATTGTTGCTACTCAGATGGGAAATGAACACGTGGAAATGGCATAATTTCAAAATTCTGGCATAAGCCTGTTTTAACTGAGGCATGTTTTCAGGAACACATGTAGACCAGTTGGCAAGGCAGGTGAAGGACACAGTGGACCTTATTTCTTCACTTCTGAAATATCTTTGATTCATTTTATACCTCATAGATAGTGCTCCCAAATCTTTGAAGAGTTTTCTATATATGAAAATATGAAGAGACGGAGAGCATTTTTATCTATGTTACTAATGCCAGGAAGATTTCCATGAGATACATTCTGGTTGTCAGTGTCTGCAAGTAAGGTTGACGGAGGACCATGCCCAAATAAAAATTTATACAGATTTGGAAATACCTACAAAGACATTTAAATACTGTGAGACATGTATAGAAGAGTGCGTTTTCCAAAACACCTTCCTTACCAACAGATGAATGGGGAGAGGGTGTTGAACTAGGAAATCTAGTATGGACTTAAAGTTACATTTGGGAACGTACCGAGGCCTTTACCTGGTCTGAGCATCTCAGTTTGTGAAATGAATACAATAGGTCTCTGTTCCATATACAACTACAGAAGTCTCTGTGAAACACAGAAATTATGGTAACATGAAATTATCCACAAAAGGAACATGATTTCTTTGCAAAAAATTGAAAAACTAAAAGTTGTTCTTGATATACAGCAATTCCTTCCAGCTTGTCCCAAGGTCTTCCCATATATTGAAGATCAGATCAGACTCACCAGAACTTTTTTTCCTTACCAGGATGTCAGTGTTAAGTAACAGAGTGCCTCAGACTGTGCCTTCAGCACTACTGGGCAAGAACATGGGTAAAAAAATGCCTTCAGTGCAGTGCTGGACTCAGATGGCTGTTCTCCTAATGTCTTACACAATAAGTCAGCATCTAAGAAAATGCTGGTTTCTTTTTGTAATTGTACTACTTCTTATTGTGATGTCCTACTGTTAATACAAGTGTAGACATTACCTCCTGATCCAGTCAAAATAAATGCCAGTGAATCAGCACATGCTTCTGCACTCTTCACGCATTCTGCTCAGGGAAGAAAAACAGGGAAAGAACTCTCAGCTGTTTTCACAGAATGGTTCGTTATCAGTGTCTTGTCTCCCCATCCACCACTCTACTCAGTTACCTTTTAGGCAGCTCCTCTCATCAGCCACACTCAGTGACTCAGGAAGGACGCTGTGCCGAGCAGCATTTGCAGCACCCTCAGTGACATTCTCCAAGATGAGCAAGATACAAGAGAGGCAGCAGAGACTGCAGCACAGCAACAAACACACTTTCAGCAAAATCCACCTGTGAATCTAACTGATAATAATCAACTAGGGGCTAGAAGGCAGCACATCACTAGCCATTACAAAACAAAGGTGTGATATGTTTAGCACCCGCAGAGTGGTTTTCTTAACTAGCAATATATCCCACCTATTTCTATGTTATATTCCAGGACAGGGAGCAGCAAGAAAGAAAATCTGTTGAATGATGACAGATTAACTTAGTTTTCTGTGAGGTCACCTTATTCTTAATGGTTTTTTGGTGTTTGGTTATTTGGCCTTTTTTTAACTGAAATATTTGCCATTAATTTTAATGATTTCTTGCTCTTCAGTGTATAGTCATGCAACAAAAAATTTTAATATGATAATATTGATATGAGAGGATTTTTCTCTCATATTTGCTTGTGTTTTAGTCAGTGCATTGCACATTGTTAAGGAACAAACTCCACCTCTGTATTTACAAAAATCTAATCCATAGAGGTTCTAACTTCTGTAAAGATATATAATTGAAAGCAGCATTACTGTGATCACTGCCATAGATCCCCATCCACCTCTTAGCTGTTTGGGGAAAAATAAAGAAAATATTGGTTTCTTTCTACACAGAAACTCTTCATTTTTTATTTAATCACACTCGCTTGCAAAATGCTAATGGCATCTAGCACAACAGCACAGTGCTCAACAGAAGTACCAAGCATCTGGTTATGTTGCCTTATGACTATTTTAGATTTGCTTACTTGAAATTGCAACCATGAAACAAGACTATGTAATTTTAAAAGAAGTTCATCTTTTAAAGGGCCTACTTGTGAAAGATTATATAGTTATGATTCTGAGCCTGGGAGAAAATTTTAAAAAATAAAGGATTTTTTAATTAAAATTAAGTCTTACTCACATTGCCCACAAATGTTTGTCTTTTAGTTACGGTACCCTAAAATATATTAATTCATTGCCTGGATTACAAGGACATGAGCCAAGAGCTCCAGGCTCTGCCACCAACACCTTGAATCATCTTCAGAAAGTTGCATCATCTCCTTAAGTACTATTTTTTTCATAAAAGAAAAGGAGAGGGAAGGAGTGAGGGAGAGAGGGGGAAAAAAAGCACTAGCATGCTCTCAGCAAGATACTGAGATGCTAGTGGTTTACTTAGTGTTTTTTAAATTTTATTTTGAATCCCAAAATGAAAGTGCTCTATTAATGCAATTACATTCCCTAAGTCAAGAGCTGCATAATGTTTGTCCAAATAATGAAAGTCCAACTTCACTTGTTAGATTAAAGTGGTTAGAAATGTCATCAAAAGATCATGGTAGAGAAAACATTTAGCAAAACTCAAAAAAGGACACTCAAATCAAATTAAACTACCTTATGCTCATAACTAGTGAACATGAGATGTATAGATATGGAAATTAATTAACTAAAATTTTTATCCTAGAACGTAGTTCACACTGGTAAATAAATTGATGAAAAGAAGAACTACTCCACTAATTTTAGACCTTTTTTCTAAACTGAGGTTTTGGGGGAGGGGTGGGTAGGCTACAAGGAGCAGCCATGATCAGTATCCTTCTTTTTCCACTCCTTGATGAAAGATGGTCTGACTCAAGATTGAAAAAAAGGCTTATGGTTTCTTTAGGTACATAAGTCATATGATTCAGCTAAAGAGAAGGTTTTATCACTGTTTCTGTCTTTTTATATGATTTTTTTCTCAATCTCTCTCCTTTTGATGCTCCTATACTTCCATTTAGTCTACTACAGCTGCTTTTCTTATTTGTTTCTGTGATACTGCTGTGAGCGCATCTCATGTTAGAAGGGCAGCTAAAAGCACAGTCCTAAGCATGTTGATATTTGACAGACTTCACAATGGGTGAGGAGACCAGGTGCTCTGCCTGTCTTTAACTGTAAGATTTGAAGCATGAGCCAGAAACAAAAACTAAATTTTCAGTCTTTGCTGTTATTTTTCCCCTCTCTCCTTCTGTGTGCATGTTGCTTTGTAATCAGCAAAAACAACCACAATAGCTCACATCCCTAATACCTTCTTTCTTCAGTCTTCCTCCAATAGTTATCATCCTCAGTATCCTCTAAAAGACTGTCAGACAAGATTTCCTAAAGCAAAGTAAAAGGAAAACTGGTCTCTATAGAAACACTCTAAGCTAACATGAAAGGGAATAATATTGGCTGTTAAGATGCTTGTTTTTTCTTAATGCTTTGCAAGTCTGAATGGATTCCCCCACCCCACAATTTTTATATCTTTAAATAAAAACTTACCAACACTTTATCTTGTTTTCTATGAGTAAAAGCAGACAGAAGCCTGTGTGCAACACTGAATTTTCTTTTACATTTTGTAGTGACAGAAGCATATTAACCCCTTTAATTCATGTTTTGCAAACAGGTTATCAGTAAGGTGCTTTTAAAAGACTAGAGAACAGAGTAGGCAAGCATTTCTCTGTAAGATGTCTTAGGCCTAGCACTCTCCTCTGTTGCATGTAGCAGCTAATCTCCACAGGCTTCAGTGCTGCAGAATGCAACCCTGTGTGTCATTGAACCTGGCCCGTAGTTACACTGTACTGCGAAGCAGAGCTGCCACAGCCAACTTTGTTTACTCAGCATCACATGGAACTCCATCTGGATGAGGTTTAGAGCTCTTCAAATAGTTGGAGACTCCAGAAGGAATAAGGCATCTTTCCCCAAACAGCAAAGTAACAGTGGAAAAAAAAGAGAAATATTTTCTGCCTTCTTTGATGAGAGATGATTTGTCCCACTTAATTTTATTTCTATCCTGCTTGCCAGCCAGAACTGCCAGGGACAAGTGCTATTTGGAAAGCACAGACTCTAAAATATCTCACAGTTTATGATTATTAGATATACAATGTCAAAGTAGCAGTTTTGCCTATGCAATACCATCTTCCTGAGATCTGCAAGGCCACAAGATGATCAAACTTATCACAACCACGTTATGCTGGGCAATAATCTGAATGTACTGCCCATTGAGATAAATTGCTCAATGTGCCCCCTGAGTGTAGTTCAGTCAGTCCTCATCCTGCCAGGGGAGCTTAGAATCACAGAATGATTAGGGAAAGAAAATGTAAAAATTGGACTTTTATATAAAGGCTTTTATTAGGCAAACAAAGTACTCTGAATTTCAAATGGAAGGGCCTTTATAATCATGGACAGTTCTACCAGAAATGGCTGAGATAGAGTAATCATCTTTCTTGGGAATAGGTGAAAGTGAAGTCACTTAAGAGCAATATTAAGACAGATATATTTCCAGCATTCATGAGGGAGAAGCCCTTGGTATGCCATATACTTTTTCTTCCATTTTTAATTCCTCCCAGTAAAACTCACCGCAAATTTCAATGCCTTTATATGACCAGCTCTAAAATGCAGAAATACAACCTAGGGTTTTTTTCGTTGTTACTTTTAAATCAGTTGTTCATTACCATTTCTAAAAGTGCAATTAGCATTAACTTTAGATTTTAGCATAAAGAGAACTATCACTCAAAAGTTTTTCCACCTGTCCAAGACAGTTTACACTAGAATAAAAACATTTAAATTTTCCTTCTACAAGTGTTAAGAAACTCACATCACTAAGACTGAATAACAGAAAACAGATTGTTTCTTAAACCACCTCAAGATTGTGTAAACAAAAATCTGTGAATCTCTCAATGGATCCTACTCTTCATACAAAGAAATGACAGACATATTTCTGTAATATATCTTAATATCCTCATAAATAATCTTATGATAAACCGCGTGTTTCACAGAATCACAGTGATTGTTTAGCTTAATGCACTGTGAAATCTAGCAAAATGTATATTTATTTATGTTTTATTTTACTATGGTAGTTTTTAAATTAAGATTACATTCATAATGTTTAAACAGTAATTATATTTTAGTATAATTTAATCTCCAGTGAAAAATCATTGAATAATAAAGCTCAAGATACATTACACAAAGAAGTTTTAATTTTAGAAATGTAGCTTAAAGCATAAAACACAGTATGATGAAGGAAATGTCTCACTGAAAATTAAATTATATATAGAAGATCTTTATATTTTTTAAAGAGCTTTAAAAGCACGTCTTACTTAATGTACTAAATCTTCAGTGTATTTCTAATAAAATGGAGATTATTTTAGGATTCATGCAGCTGAAGACTACGGAAATCATCTTGTGGTCATAAAGTTCAAGATTTTCATTCATTCAAAAGTTAGATCTTTCATTCTCTAGAACACTCAGCAAAAGAAGAAGAATAATAACTACCTGCAAGATTCTCTGCTATATTACACAGCTTATGAAATGGACAATTGGTGGAAATACATATTCATTCTCATTTTTAACTATTAGTTAATAAAGCAATATCTTTATAGTTGCACTGTCATTTCCACTCATAAATGAAAATACATCTCCAAGTTTAAACCTCTTGCATGTAGTAGGCTTTTTACTTTTCAAATGTTCTTGAAAACCACCATTGATGACAACTAAAGGTTTCATTTCAGCTGTATGTATCAGCAACATTTTTTTTTTTTTAATTGAGGCATCCAGAGTTCCAGAAAATAATTTGCCCTTTCTCCATTTTGCCTTCTTCTTCTGTGGCTGCAAAAGGAACTCATTACTCATGTAACTTTTGCTGTATCAAAGTGCTTCATTTATTGCAAAACAGAACAGAATGATTTGTTATCCCAAACAAGTGATCTATAGGAATGATTTTGGGTGATGGCTTAGTGTGCTTCTGTTACTTCTGTAGCAGCAAACAATTGTGCTTTGTAATTGCCTGTATCTTGGCAGTGATGAAAAAGAGTTTCAAGGATTGCATTCATAAAATTATATGTTAGCATTATTTTTAAAACCAGTTCATTTGAATGCTTTGTTGCATCTGACAGACCACTCTGGCTATTTAAGAAATCTCTTCTGCAAAAACTGCAGTAAGCTGTTATTGCTGTGTTCACTGATACAGGCAAAATCATTTCTCTACTCAGAAAACACAGAAATATTTTTGATGTGTCGTTATGACAGCCTTCTCAAATATAAGAACAATCCTTTTAAACTTGTAGAAAGTCATACAGGAGTGGAAGAAACTTCTCTTTGCTCAAAAAGGAACTCCTCACAACCCCAAGGCAAACCAGCTGCAAATGAGTGTTCTTGAAGTCCCCTTCAACCCAACTCATTCTGTCATTCTATGATCTGTTGATGGAACATTTCCCTCAAAGTCATTGCACAGTCACAATCCATGTGGGAGACAGTTAACCAAAAGACACACTCACATAAAATATGCCAGGAATAAAATACTTTTTTCTTTATTCCTTAATTCTGTAAACTCACACCAGAAAAGAACTGTTAGACATGAGAGGATGAGCACGAGTTAGTCCTAGCTATGCTTCTTCAAGACAATCTTGAGATTTTGAGATGTTCTTTTTCAAAGAGACATTCAAGAAAAGCTCAGAGACATAATCACCACTTTTCTATCACCACCTTTTGGTTCCAAACCTACTTAAACAGTTCTTACACAGTTTTCTTAGCATAACAGAATATAATAACCTCTGTAATTTCTGCTCTGGTTATTTGCTTTCCACACTGCTCCAGGAAGGTTTACATCCATAAATGCTGAGGTTTTCCAAAGAGCAGGGGTTAGCTAGTACATACAGTGTGATCTAAGTCTTTCAAATGAAACGTGTGGAAAGCACAGCAAGTCAACATAGTCAGTCATTACATTGTCCAGAATACTTTTTCTTTGCATAGTATTTTCTTATTGAGCTACGAAAGCAAAAATGGATTCATCAGAATTTTTATTTAATAGTCAAAGTCTGAAACAAAGTTACATCTCTGAATTAAACCTCAGACAGGATCTTTATACTAACTTCTTAAGCCACGAAGGGATGTGTGATCAGTTTTTCTTAAAATTCTGAGGTTTCAAATGACTGCTGCACTGAAAACAGAATTGTGATTTACACCGACAGAACACTCTGTGGAGTTTTGATTAACTGATGTAGTTTGATTCATGCTGAAAATTAAGGAAACATAGAACAATACTTTAAAATTAGCAGATACACTTGATTGAGACAAAATTCCCACAGAGTCCCCTTTCCAAGGAAGCTCAGGTGTTAGTTAAAGAACTCAAGAGCAAATGCACTAGGCTCAGATCATACCAACAGTCTGGGACTGTCTCTCCCAGCTAAATATCCTACCAAACCCAACCCAGATAGTTGAGTTCTCTAAGGGATGTTAAATATTTACAGAGTATTTTGATATGACTCTGAGCATCCTAAAGTGTACCCATCTACCCTACTGTTCAGGAACCATTTTATTTCTTCCAAAAGACTGCTTCTAAAAATAGCACAAGAGCAAGAAAGCAACACTCTAACCTCACAGTTAGGGCATCTTTCTTGGAAGCAGATATACTTCAGTTCTCTTCTTTGCCCCCAGGAAAGTGTCTTCACAGAGATAAGACAGAGTTCACAGCAAATTCTCAGAGATTTCTCTTGCTAGCTAACCTGCAAGCTGGAAAATTAATATCCCTGTTTGTGCTAGGATGCATAGAGAATTTAAATGGGGTTTCTCATCCCCTATCTACTGGGCATATCACCATGACATTTTCCCTTTGACAACTGATACTGTTGCTATATCAAACAAATGATTGAAAAGCTTTAGAAGTACTAAAGATTTACTATTTTAGAGACAACCTTTGCCCATCCCCAACTGCAAATCATGTCACACCCATGAGTATTTGGTTTGTAT
Organism: Pycnonotus jocosus; assembly: GCA_013400435.1. Taxonomy (NCBI): domain Eukaryota; kingdom Metazoa; phylum Chordata; class Aves; order Passeriformes; family Pycnonotidae; genus Pycnonotus; species Pycnonotus jocosus. The sequence goes on from VWYP01014109.1 coordinate 106,496, forward strand.
CTGCAGTGAGGGGGCAAGTCTCAGGTGGGGTGTTGGTGACAAGTTGTCATTATGCAATGGTAATGTCATGGTTCACGTGGCAGCCTTTGCTGGGGAGGCTGTCTGAAAAGGCTTCCTTCTGCTTCTGCCAAGTCACATTGCTTTATTGCAATCAAGAAGGAAGAAGAATAGAATTATCAGCCTCGCAAATCATCGGGAAAAGTGTCCACCACTTTTTCATTTCAGGCTTTCCTGATGAGCACTACTGAAAATGTGTATAGAGTTAGATTAGATTTTCAAACACCCATATGAAACAATTCAGGAAATTCAAATAGCACTATTACTCTTCAGGTGAAGAACCTATGTCAAGGTCCAAAGGCATTTGCTGTTGCAATTAACAAGCTTCTGTATAAGGAGATTGTAGAACAAGAAAACCTGGCAGCTGTGGTATCTGTTACGAAAATGTCCAGTAAGAGGAATGCAGAAATTGCGGGTATCATTAGTACTTTTGTTCTGGAATGTGCTTTTCAAGAGTTTATTGACTTTCCCTATTTGCAAACAGGTGTCAGAGTAGGAAAACTGGAAATCTCTCAGGAGAAATAAACCCAGTATATGTGCTCTATTTAGCTGCTAATGTCTGTTCAGGGAACAGAATGAAGCAAGTCTGAGGTAAATTCAGGAGAATAAACATGGTTTGAACATCAGTTCCTCAGCCACAATAATTTCAGTCCTCAAATTTTCTCTTAATGTATTTCTTTACTCATTAGTACACAGACATTATTGATATATAGGTTTGTTGAGGCATTCTAAATATTTCTATACTAGAAATTACCATTTTTTAACATCCAATTTCATACGTATTGGGTTTTTCTCGAAATCAGATTTTTGAAATAGATTTTGAAAGACAGCAGCACAGGGAAATTTGCAGCATGGTGAAAACTTCACCACACAGCATAATAGCATATGACTCTGAACTACAATGGTAGAAAATTAGTGACAGAGTTTAAAGTGAGAATAATAATTATTCTAGACTACACTTTGCCACCTTGAATGGACAAGTCTCTTCTTACTTCTTCTAAACCAGATTTAGAACAATGGTTCAGTACTGGCTATTTAATTTGACTAGAATTTTGTCACTGACTTCATTGAAAGATCATTTGCTGGGACACATTACATGAACTTTGGCAATGACTTGCCAAATGATGGCCAGTGGTACTTTCCTTCATAATTTTGATAGCTTTATTCTTAGCACCTAATTAAACTGAGGTGTTCTTCTGACATTCATGTCAGGGGTCTTGCTGAAGGAAAAACTCACAGAAACAATGTGTCCTGCACTACACAACAGTTAAGACTGGATGTCAATAATGATTTCCTCTGGACTTAAAAAAAATTAATCTACCAGCATGAAACAAGTTCTTTTTTAAAGAATACCGCTTGAGAAACAAATTCTATTCAACAGGAATTATTGTTGTGTTTTCCCTTACAAGAAACTTCATCAAGGAGGAATGAAATATCAGGTTTTTTAATGAAATGTTTTTAACTGTGTTTTCACACTGTTTAACAAACTGGAAAACATGGTAAAGGAAACAGCAGCAGGGAGCAACATAATTGTCAATAGCCTATATAATACTGGCATATTTCATCAATAATCCATAATACAGGAATGGTAGACTGAGCAAAATTAGGCCTTGAGACAAAGAGATAAAAAAGAAATATAAAACCATGAAAGCATTTTCGGTAATGTAGCACCTACTTGCGCATTGGAGAAAAACTCTCAGAATTTACTGAGGAAGAAAAGTAAGTCCTAACAAAAAAGTGAAAGATCTTTTGGAATCAGAAAAAACAGACTTCTGAACATGAGAAACCACTACTGGATTGATGTTCTTCTGCCCTCAAGCCTCAGATCAGCAGAACCTGAGAAGGTGTAGAGCAGAAATACGTCCATGTGTTTAACTCATTGCACCTTTCCCCAGTCCTTCACCATTTGTCAGCTTTAAAGGAAGACTAGTGCTTAGGCTGAGCTTTAATCAGACCTTGTCTCTTTGTGTGTTCTCATTATCACACATCATTAACATCAGCTGTTTTTTCCAGCAGCTTAATTGTAAAGTGGAAAAAGAAGTGACTAAAGTATTCCATTATCAGAAGCTCCATCTTTTTTTACACTAGTTTCAATAGAGAAAGAAAGCAGCTTAACTCACTAAGTTTAGCTGGACATTTCTAGTACAGCATTTCTTTCTGAATGTCAAGGAGTATTTCCCCCTAGCTTACATTAACTCTCTTTCCTGGTTTTCAGTTAAATTACCAAAACAAAGATGGTATATTAGTACATCCAGCAGATCTTGACTGTCTTACAGTTCACTGGTGTAGATATCTACTGCCACTCAACTAATGACAAGCTGTGTAAGTTCCCATGCTTGGCAGTACCTCTAAACAGTAATGTCTGCCTCTCCAAACCAATGTTTGATTTCTGCATCTAAATCCACGCTAACATGAACATCATGTTGACACTGGCCTGACATCGACTGAACACACCATTTCCTTTTCAATCAAGCATGCAGCTACCAAGCAGGTTATAAGGCATAAAACTCCAGCAAAATTGTTGAAGTAGAACCTGTTTCTCTGTCACATGCATGCTATATTTGCTCATCTGTTTTTCACAACTGAAGAAGTGGTAACAAATTGGCAGGAATGTTGTATCCATTTGCCCTAGTAAAACTGCAAATGGCAAAAATCTATTTAACATTTATTACAAATGGCCAAAACCCCTCATTTCTTGAGTGAATGTGGGCTTTGTACCCCCAATAATGCAATAAAACAGACTGTTTATAATAGTTGGCAGCAATAGCATTCATACCACAGACCTCTATATCCAGCTATTTGGATTCAAGTCAGCCTCTAATATTTTGAGACATCGATCCACAGAACAATCTCAGGGTTATGATTTAAAATAAATTGCATTAGGTATGTCTACCCACATGGCTTGGTAAGAGCATATAGCTGTTTTTGAGAACAGGCTGATGGATCGTGAAACCAATGAACTTCCAAACGTGGGCTCAGGGACAGTTTAAATGTCCTCTGAGGAACATCTCTTTTTAGACTCTCAGACTCAGGCTCCCCATGCGGTTTAACCCAAGCCGGCAACCAAGTCCCAAACAGCCATGTGCTCACTCCCCTCACAGGCAGATGCGGGAGAGGATTGGAGAACTAAAAAATGAGAAAACCTGTGAGTTGAGATAAAGAGAGATTAATACGGAAAGCAAAAGTGGCACACACACAGGCAAAGCAAGGAATTCTTTCACCCATTCCTATGGGCGAGGCGGGTGTTCAGCCATCCCAGTGAGAGTGCAGCTTCCTGTAACAGTAACAGTTCCTTCACATGAAACAGTTACTTGGGAAGACAAATACCATCATCATGAACACCTTCCCCTTTCACCTCCTTCTGCACCCTTTATGTGTTGAGCCTGATGCCATATGGTATGGCATATCCGCTTGGTCATTTGGGGTCAGCTCTCCTGGCTGTCTCATCTCTTTCTCCTGCAGCCCCCCCAGTGCACCCACTGTGGGAGTGAGTGTGAAAAACAGAAAAGCAAGGAGTGCTCAGCAGCACAGCTCTGAAAACAGCTCTGTCCAAAACACAGCAGCTATTACAAAAAAATGAACTCCACCCAAGTCTAACCTGCACACCCTCACAGAGACTGCAGGCTGTCCATGGGTGACTGTGCTGCTGAGATGATACCTTGCACAAAAAGCTGCTCTAGAAACCGTGTCTCCAGAACTAGGTAACAATAACCACTGGGTTTCTCACACACCACATAAAATGACTGGATTAAAAATGAACAATAAATACCAAATAGAAGTAACAAAACTGATGAAGTAACAAAATCTCAGTGTAATAACAGTCACAACCAACATATTGGACACCATATACTTATCTTGACATTGTAGATGGCAGAAGAGGAGCATTTACTTTTGGTAACTAATCTAAAATTCAAAAGACATCAAATCTTTCCTCTGGGCATTGTCTATCTGAAAGCTTCAGTCTCAATATCCTTTGACAAAAGAACTTTGGTAAAGGAAAAATATTAACGTATTTCACAGGAATTGTCATATTACTCCTCTCTATTTGGTAGTCCAAAGACCATGACACTGTTTTTAGCACCTCACAGATCTCTACAAGGCTGACACATCAATTTGAGTTTAGGTATTTATGATGTTAGTTTTTGTTTCATTCATACATTCTTGTTTCACTGCAGGGACTAAAAGCATAGCAGTGTGAGAGAGACAGTTACAATTCTGTTTAAAATAAAAAGATGATTACTGGGATCTGGCTTGAAATTTTGGAAGGCTTAAATCTGAGGTTAACTCACAACAGTATCAATTCTATTTCAAGCTGATGGAGAAATCATAAACCCAAATTGCTATTACATCTTTCAAACTACGAGCCAGCACTAACTACAGAGAGATTTGTAGAGAACATAATACCAATGGAAGGCAGAGCTGAGAAGAAACGGAATCTAGAAATTAGAATTAGAAAACAGAATTAGGGATAGAATCTAGAACTAGAAAATAACTGAAAAATTTTTGTTCATCCATTTTTTTTCTCAGTTGTCTTGTCCAGGGGGAACTCATAAGAAATACTGTGAATAAACTTTCAACATCATTAGTCTGATTAACTGTGTTTCCCCCATGAAACAACACATTTTTATTTTTTATCCATGAAAATAATTGACTAATCATGAATAGAAAACAGAATAGGTTAAAAAAATCTTTAAAATATTCATAGTAGTTACACTTGCTGCTATATTTATAATGGCAAAGCCCATCATCCTTGCACTACTGGTGAACTAAAGCATGAGGAAGAAATTGCAATGGAAAGGTTGTCCATTACTTCCAAACAAGAACCTTGTAAAAAGGCTGAATTGCTGGCAAGAATAAGCATATCTTCCAGTCTCCTCCAATGACTCATGCAATGCCTCAGAGTGTCAATCTGAATTGCCTTGCCAAGTTCTTTCATTTTGTTTCTCTGAGAAAAAAATGAAAACTAAAAAAGGAGGAACATTCAAAGAAGATGGGGCATATATTAAGGTTCAGCTTTAGCCCGGAAAATCATCTGTCAAGCACCTATTCTGAAGCATCTATTTGAAATTCAAATAAATAAAAATTTTAGGAAGTCCATTAAAAAGGCTGTTTTAAAGTTGTATTCAACAGGCATGTGCACATGGAAAAACAGTATAGCAAATGTTTTGCAAGCAAACAAATGCAAATAATTCACATTAGTATAGAGATTTAAAAGTTCTTGTGCATTTTTTCTTTTCATTTTCCAAAAAAAGAAAATCTTTTAACAAAGTGGATTTTTTTTTTTGTTTGCTATTGACTTTAGGATACTTCCACTGAATTTACATATTTTTTATACTGCAATTTTACATGTTGAGTGGAAGCAGAGGTTAATGTAAAACAGCAGTTGTTACTTAGATATAATTGCATTTCCAGCACAACCGGTGGTTTGATTTAAACATCTTTTATAAAGCTGTAGAAATTATAACTAATGAAGTCGTTTTTACTTGTACCTCTTAAGGAATTATGCAAAAAGTCACATATACACATAGATTTCAACTGGCTTACATATCTGAATCAGTCCTTACAGTTCTCCCCAGTTTGAAAGGAATTTCACTTGACATCAGTATATGCCATGCTATTCCCCTCCATAATGGCTCCATTCTGCAGTGGGGAAGCAGTACTGTAGGCAGCAGAATTTCCAGCCTAGATATCTGTTGGAACACAGACCTTATTTAATTCAAAACAAGGTGATATTCAGCAACATATAATTTCACGATTAGCATTTTTGCCCACAGCTTGTGCCAACTTATCACTAATCTTTTCAAACAATTGAAAATCAGCTTATGAAAATTCTTCTGTGCTGCAAACTGTTTTCTCTAGTCAAGATAACCAGTAGGAAATGTACACAAGGAAAGAATATTAAAGATTATTTTTGTCAATTTTAACTAACAGATTAATATAACTGATTGTTCTCTCCCTGTCTTCTCCGGCACAGGTATGCACAGCCTATTTCATGAATGCAGTCCACAAGTGCAGTCTCCTTAAAGTCTAATAACTGGCATCTGGAATACTGATCAAACTATAATTCAATGTGAATTTCCTCTGAATATAATCTTTCTGAAGCCAATTCTAAGTAAAGCTGTACAAAAAAGAAGTAAGAAGATAAAAGACAAAATGTATTACTTTAAGGCTAGCTTCTGCCACTCACAGACATAACAAGTGGTGCTTTTTAATTAAAATTCTGATAATGGTAATGAGAAAAGTAGCATTCAAGATCAAAGGGAGGGGAGAGCTAAGGAATCATTCCTTAGTGAACAGGAAAATAGACAGACAATACCTAAAAGAATCCAAGACGGTATTTACACTGCTAATTCAACACCATAAGAATGAGATGTATTTTCACATGTGTAAATAACCAAAAGTTAAGGAAAAAGAAAATGGAGCCTCTAAGGGATGGCTACAATAATAAGGTCAGTACTAAATCCAGCCACATCCAGTATTTACCTTGGCATTTAGAAATAACAGGAAATTATTCTGGAATCTGGCAGTTGTTTCCCAGAGAAAACATATCAAGTACTGTAAGGATACTGAGGCTGAGCCAGAACAAGAATGTTTGAAGTCTGACATGAAGTGGCAGATACGACAAAAGAGAAAAATCTGTTCCGAAAGACCAATTTAAAACATCTTTAACAATTAAGTAAATGCCAAGTGTCATTGTGAAAGCTAACAGAGAACACAACAAAAGTAAGGATTATGGAGAGCTGTGCACATCTGATCTAGAATGTCTCCCTCATTCTTCATTAATAACCATATTTCAACAGCTCACTCCCCAGCCTCAGCTGACATGCAGCACAGGAGGAGGAAGGAAGGGAACACAAAAAAGTAGGAGAATATTTCAGAGCCATTGACCTTTCAGAGGCATTGACCAGCACAAATTTCCTGCTGCTGAGACCACATCCAGTCCTGAATGGATTATTTATGATCCACAAGCAACACATGTTCCCAGTTCTGGACTGAGTGGCATCATAGGTGAACAAAGGTTGAAATGGCAGGTTTTCCATAGCAATAGGTTATAGTTATATGTATTTCTAAGGTTGGATGAACTGAGCCTTTTACAGTTTGCCACTTGCCTGATATTACATGGACAAAGATTAAGCTGTATCTCTATTGATACCCTGGACATGCAGCCCACCACAGCCACAGAGCCCTGCCTGTAACTCCATGGGAAGTTCTCTTGGCTGCTGCTTCTTGCAGAGGGAAACATTAGCACAACAAGGAGCTGACACTGTGGGTAGCCATTTGTTCCTTTTGCTGCAGCTTTCTCAGCTGCAGAAGAGCATTGACTTTCAGAACAAGTCTCTTTTTGCACAGATTTTGAGGATACTCAGTGTTGCCGGACCACGAGGTCTCACATCTGGCAAATAAGAAACAGCACTAGGAAATATGCGAGTCAGTGGGATCTGGAGACTGAACGCCAGAAGAACAAAAATAGTGGGAATAAGACATAGGAATTTGTAAAGCAATAGGAAAGAAACCAACTCCTCAAAATTACTTTGGAACACTGACTCTTCCTCTGTAGAGAGTTAAAGTTCTCCACACCTGGTAAGCAGGACAGATCAAGCTTTGGAAGGAAAAATACTACAAAGAAGCTCAGTCCCTGGGAGCTAACGAGTGACAGTTCCAGCCTGATCCAAATAAATTTCTGGGGTAACTTTCTATTATCGGATATCTCTCGAAGCCATCATCATTCAGAGGGCAACACCAGCACCAAGGTTCAGTAGTCCTAGCTGGCACAGGAACCAGCACCATGTTGTGGAACTGCACTATGGCCATGAGATTTTCAGCTGTGCTAGACCAAGTAGTGTTCTTGGCCCTTTGTCAGAGAAAAGAATGGTAGGTATTGCTTTTTTCCCCTCTAGCAATGAATTCATTCTGAGTAAAATGGATTTTACTGCCTGAAAATTAATTCCATACACCAAATTTCTTTCAGGTCAGACTTTTAGGTGAGGACCATGTCTGCCAGAAGTTTGCATGTGTTTTCAAATAGCTATTTATAAAAACAAGTATATCTCACACAGTTTGAATTCTTTAGGAAGCAATCAGTACTTGGCTACTTTTTCTCAAGTACAGCCAGGACTTCTGATTATTATTACTTTTTCTAAATGCCATTCTGCCCACGATGGCACAATTTTCTTTAACCTTTCATTTTATGACAAGCAATTGTGAACAATTGCTTGTCCAACATGAGGTAACTACCCTCTCCCAGGACAAGTCAGTAACTCAGCATCAGCTTGGATCAAGCTGTGTTGATGTTGACTGTCTTTTTTAGCAATGCCTACACAGTATTTTCATACCAGTTCTAACCAGCACTGAATGATAAAAGTAGTGCAGCAGGTGAGGCATTTACCTAATGAGAGCGCCAGACACTGGAGAAATTTTAACAGAATGATTTTCACTCCTACAGAGAATATTGCCTCTATGCAGGTTTGGGGAAGGAATCTGTCATGAGTAAAAATGAAGAAAAGTACTGGGATCAGTCAGAAGGAGACCTCGTCCTTGTGCAGTAATTGCTACCTGACAAAGAAAGAAGCAGAAAACGCTCAATGGTATAAGTGCTTTAAAGTAAAACTCATTGATCATCTAAATTCCAGCACTATGAGGAGTATTTTTCAGTTCATAATCTGACAGGCCTTTTCTTTTCTAGTGTGTTTTAGACAACCCCACACATTTAAGCCACTGGAAGGGATGTAAAGGGAAAATATACAAGCAGCCTTTGATGCCATTTGGAATGAACATAAACTTGTCTTCTGGCAGCAATGCAGTGGAGATTTTCATGTCCCCATATGGTTATTCTCCTGGCTGGAGCCTGTAGAGCAGATGCACAACACATGGGAAGGAAAGAAAATTATACTTAGATAATAAAATTAAAGCTGGAAAGTAAAGGAGAGGATTTCAGGAATCACTATAGTAAGTACCTCCCAGAACACACTGTTTGGGTTATTTTTTCTTCCAAAAAGAGAAAGAAAAAAAATATAACCCCACCAGCTCTCCTGGAAATGGCTTGCTTTATGAAGAGAGCTCTGCTGCCAAAGTCCTGCTGCTCTGCAGAAATGTGTCCATGGAGAAAAGGCTGAGCACCGCTTATGCTTTTGTTTTTTCCTGACTCAAAATGGATGGAATGCAGATTCTGTTTTCCATTCAAAATACATTAAATCTTCATTTAGGGATCCTATTGAACGGTCATAAGAAGGACAGCTTCTCAGGGAATATCACTTCTTCACTGCCCTCTGACAGCAAGCCTGGATTTGACAAGAGCACTTGATAGCAAAAATAGAGTTTCCAGCTAATAATAAGCTCCAGTAAATACGGCAACTGTGACCTTCCAAAGCTACGTCAGCTGCATCTCTCTTCTGTGCTCAAACCAGGCAACATTATGACTGACTGTGCAGTGAACCGTGCCTCTTTCAAAAGCATCTGTGGATTTTAAGTGATCTCTAAGCATTTTAGAAATGCAAAGCTATTTAAAATTATGAAAGGATTTCTCTTCACTCTTAATGGTAGATGCTTAACTACTCTTGTTAGCTGCTAAATTCCATCTCAGCCAGAAGTAATAGTGGAAAGGCTGTGATGTTATGCACACCAGCATCCAGTTTGGTAAATCAAATTAGACTTTCTTGGTTACCCCGTTATAAGGGCAGCTGATGGGGCACCTGGAGGGCAAATGCCTGATGTTAGTTTCAAGTACTAGAAAGTATTAAATAATGGATCAACTGTGGGCTGTTTCTGTCTGCAAAAATATCCAAATAGCAATAGCCTGAAAGGGAAAGCTTGTGACGCTACCAATTAATTTTCATTAGACCTTTCTGTGATGCAAAAGAAGTCCCAGAAAACTGTAAAGGGTAAGGGTTTGTAGGGAGTGTCTGGGGACAGATGTGGGGAAGGATACCCAATTTTATTATTAAATTATCAAGGGTTTATTAAAATATGGGTTAATACAATTGCCCACTTCCGAATTCTCGAGACCTGAATTCAAACTAGGTTGCAAATAAAGTAACTCTGGTGATTTCAGCCTGGTCTCTAATGGACATTTGTGTTTTATCCTATTGCCTAATTAGGCAGTGGTGAGAAGACAAAGATCTGGAGCAGAAAGGAGGAACACTGAGGTCATGACAGAGGTACTCCTGCTATAATATATGTGCCAGAGATGATAACTCCACAAAGTGCATCAATTCGCTGTGAGACAACACCCCCTTCCTTCCAGCATGAACTGCCAAGAGGTAATCCAATGGAGTAATGATATGATGCCATTTTGGGCAAATAAAGTGTAGGAAGTTAATTGTTCACTGAATTCAGCTTCCCTTCTACCCCTATTCTGCTGCCTCCTCCTCATTTACTTGCAGAACACAGCGTAAACTGTTGTTTGCAATTCTAACCTCCCCACTCTTCAACAATAATAGATGAAAAGTAGTGTAAAATGTTTTATTTTCTGAGTTGCTTATTAATATTCAAAATGTATCTGACTGATCACCTGGTCAGATGTGTTGACACATTGGTTAAGCTTCTTCAGTAGGAAGTTGCATTGCTGGCATTTCAAAGGTATCTGAGGTCCTCACAGACACACACATCCCTTGCCTAGCACCTCTCTACCTTACCCCCGCCCCTCCCCCCCAAAAAAACCCCAAAAAACTGTGGGGTTATTTTGTTTTGCTTCTTTACTCAAGGGTTACTACAAAAGTCAAAGCCCTTGAACCATAGCAAACAAAAATATGTGAGGAAGGTAAAAGTTTTAAATTCACATCTTTCATAACACAAGATTCTAACTCAGTCAGACTTATCTCTTGTAGGCAATTGTTAAGATTTGCTTTCTGAGAATTATATGTAGTAAAACATGCAGCTCAGAATTTTAATACAGAAAATTAATGTGAATACCAATAACAGAAATACCAATATGTACCAATAACAGTACAGCTGAAGAGCAAATATCAACAGCCATATTTCAGTCAATGTGCATTATGCATACAGGATAGCAATAAGGCAACATACTTGTTGTAATACCTGCATTAAACTCTTTCATGAATAGATCTTTGAGCCTTGCTGTTTTGAGCTCAATTTGATTTAGAACTAAAGGATATTCTAGAGAAAAGAAGGATCTCCTGAGAGAGGCTGAGAACCTTAAATCTGATTTAAATGCAATCCATGACAAGACAAGGCATTATTCAGGTTCTATCTAATATTTTTATTTCTTCTGGACCAATGTCTAAATTTCTGAGTGAACATGAAGCAGAACAGGCCAAAAATTTAGGCAATATCTCAATGAGGAAAATTTGGTGAAAGCTTTGACTTAGCTCTTCCCTACTTCAGAACTTGGGTCCAAATTCCTGAATGTCTTTGCTACAGTTATCTCATTTAGAAAATTATTTTTATTTGGACAGTAGTATGTGAGATGGAATTACATTATCTTTCTGCTGTTTTCTGCAGTTCAGTCTGTCTGTAAGTAGACTCCCTGTCTTGTATGCTTGTGCTAATATGTGCACTCAGCTTCATACCTTACAGAGCTTAAACGTAACTTTTACGTTCTATGTTACAACCCTTTCGCCTGCTTCCTAAAACTCCACCTACATGAAAGAGAGCAAAAAATGATGAGAAGGGGCTGTTGTGAAAAATCAGAAGACGATAATTGCATATTTGAAGCTGCAGATTAGAATGTCCTTACCAAATATTGCACCCATCACCATCTAGTATTACTAATGAAAAAGTAATGATCCTTCCTCCTCCATCTTGCTCTGTGCACACAAATTGAAAGCAAAAACAATTAGTTTAAAACTAACCCTGGGAAACATAAGGACAGCCTCTAAGTTGTCACAGTGGAAAATATTCCCAGTGAAGGCTCTGAATGGAATTTTAAACATGAAAATATTCAGGCTTCTGGACTATATTTTAAGAACAGTACTTGAAATGTTGCACAGTAAGCTTTAAAGAAACCATGTAAAAGACTGTCTCTGTATTTTTGTAGTTCATAGGTGAGAAGCAGCCTTCAAAGACTTGTACAAAGAAAAGTTTACTCCATTAAGGCTTATAATAAAATTCTAGTTATTCACGGTTTTGCTCGAAAAGCATGAAACTATTCTTCAACAACTAGAAAACAATTGTTTCTTCCTGACAGCTCAGCTCCAACTGAGCCTTCTAACTTCCATGTTAGAAAACATTGTCTTCATCCTAGGATTTGGCTGAGGACATTGGATAATGCAGAAAGAGACATTGCATTGATGACCACTAACGATCCCAGCAGACTACTGTATTAATGAAGAGTTGCTCTGAATCAAGGCTGAGGTGCAGTGTTCAGTTAAACCTATAGAGAGTTTTTAATACATTCTTCTAACTTTTCCAGTCCTAGCACATCCAGATCATGTGCTTCCTTGAATAGGAAATGTTTTGAAACATATTTCAATTTAGTTCAGAATTTTCAGAGTGCTGTACTACAAGTGAATGTATCCTTCCTGAGACTCTTGGGAATGAATCTTTCTTGGCTGAAAAAATGTGTAAGTTCATGGTCCCCTCTCAAACCCTTTAGTGCTCATGTAGGAACTCTTATTCACTTCTTGAATAACCTGAACCCTGATGCAAGCAATGCCAGAAACAGCATGTTGGGATATGCTGACAAAGATTCCCCATTATTCACCCTCTCAAAGGCTTGGGCAGCAGATCTATTTCCTTACTAATGCTGAGATCACATCAGCTAGGACAAAATGATCATTCCAGAAATCTGGATTTCTTCTCAGAAAATACATAAATAAGAAAAATCCATTTATGATACCTGGATTAAAACCTGGCAACAGCTGTAAAATCAGAGATGATCTTGCCTTTTCTAGGGAAGAGGGTATAAACTGCTGCCAACATTCATTCCTCAAATTTCAGTCCAGTGGATCCTGTAGAGACCCATATAATTACCCTCCTGTTAAGATCACCTAATGGAGTAGATAGAAGCACATCTGGGCAGGGGAGCAGGGGAGGACAAATTTTTGAGCTGAATCTTTTAAGTTCTTAAGAAATCATAATTGGTTTTTTAACCATTATTTTTACATAACAAAATGTAAGAATACTACATCCTGAAACCTCTACAAGGCAACCTTGGCAGAAATTTGGCAAGAAGTAGCCTGGAAAGGCAGCCCATAAATAAAAAACAAAAATAGAAGCTGTAATGAGATAAAAATCTCCAGTCCTCAGGGGACTCAGCCTCAACCAAAATTCAATTGTGGAGTAGGAAAAGCTTTAAATTTCTTTGCACTGATTTGCATTTTAGCACTAAGATTCCATCCAAGAATAATTAGCATAAGATACTTCAGAAAACGAAAATTATTTATAATAGTTGAATTGTCCTTCTCCACCTCCTCCATCTGGATGATTAAAATCAGAAATAAGACTATTCAACTCAGTCTTATTTCCTAGTTCTAGGATTTAGCTCTTTCCATTTCTAAGGATTATGCCTTTAAACAAAAAATAATAGTTAAAATATTTTTTTCTAATTTGTGTCTCTGGGGATAATTTTTTTTTCCATCCTAAAAGAATACTGTGCACAAGTGTGAAGTTTGTGCACAGAGCTGTTAGTGAACATAACTGAGAATTATTCTATCCAATTATAATTTATTGTTATGCTAAACTAGAATGTGCCACAAAAACAAGGAAATTCTACAAAGAGTATGCAGAGGCAAATAAGCCTCCCCTACCTGAAAGCCTGCATACCCAGCTTTTGCCAGATCCACAAAGCCCAGCTAGTCAACAGCAATCTTAAAAGCATCATCTCTGTCCCTATACACCTATATATATATATATATTAAAGTATACAGCTATATATACAAATCACAAGAAAATCTGTAATTCTTGATCTCAACATGTTCCTATGGTATCTTTACCATCTTCTGTACTGGGAACAGTGCATTGGGGTGAACAGAGATGTCAGACTGTGGGAAGGAGCTCGCCTGTCTGGTGCAGGGTTTGAAAGGTGTGGGGAAGAGGAGGCAGAGTGTTGTGGAAAGACACCAAATGCCTGCACCACTGACTCAGACGAGAGCTCCTTCACCAGCCTCTGTTCTTGCCTCTGACACTGCCATTCTACATCATGTCATTCTCCAGACAGAGGCATTTCTTATTTTGCCACAGCATAGGTGTCATTTGAGGACTCTCTGTGAATAGCCACTGGAGCTGCACATACAGTGTATGTGCAGGTGCATACAGAGAAGCCAGATCTGCCATCAGTAATGATCTCATCCTCTCTGCATTTCAGGCACACAGCCTCCAGTGTGGGGTAATATTTTGCTCATTCTCTGTTTATCGGAATACATCAAAACCTTAAAAAAACCAGAGAAAATGAAGCTTTAGACAAGCAAGTTCTACTTCTCTCTGTGAATTCATTGAAGTCAATGGGCAAATTTTGTCAGTGCTGTGCACCAAATGAGTTACAGGTCCTTGGGAGAGGAATGCACAAGGCCCACTGATTGAAGACTTCATTTTAACACAAGCACAACATGGGCATGAATGAAGACAGATGAGGTGAATTCCCAAATTTCCTAACTCTTAAATGTTTGCCTTACAAAGTTAATAATTCATATAATTTTGGACATTTTAACATGCCTTTTTGGGTGTATTGCATATTCTATTCAGTGATATGACAGTATGACTAATTGATTAATGACTTTTAATGTACTTGTAATTAGTTTTCTTTTGACTGTCCTGAAAGTATAATAAAATGCTATAAAAGAAAACCATCTAAGTCATAAGTGATATAAACTAAAGAAAGAGAGAAATAAAAATTATTCAGACTGCCTAGCAACTGAATTTATTTTGAAAAAAAGTCCATGCAAGTCTGACAGCTCCTAGACACTTTACTAGCTGGACTCCTCATCTAAACACAAATGTGAGGCCTGAAAGCCTTATTCCTTTGTCTGACTTAGCACAGAGAGAGTGTGAAGTTTTTCCTCTACTTTATACATTCAAACAAGGCTGTTCATGCTCTGCTTGACATGGCTCTGAGACACAAAGATGCTGCTGCCTCTAGCATACCCATTGCTCATCACTGCTGCGCTGAACGAAGTTGACCTTAAGCTTGTCTGGCTGATTGGTCTCTAATTTGTTGCTGAGAAATGAACCAGATTTACAAAGGACAAGGGAAAAACACAAGACTGTTTGGAGGCAGAGAAGATGCTACCATCCAGCCTGGGGTTAGTCTCAACCTGTCTAGATGTCAGCTAGACTGAAGTAGAACAAAAGTCTCAAGCAACAAACTGAAAGACCGAGCTGGAAGACAGCAGGTGACAGCACTACCTTCAGCAAGGAGCTTCTGAAGTTTATTCTCACTGCCACTCTAACTCACACATGCACAGCATAGCCAACAGACAGGCAGCGCCTGGATATTCAGAGTGCAATTACCAGGATAGCCCTTGGAGAAGGTTTCAGTTTTTAGCCTCCCAAATCATGCAATTGTTGTTGAAGAAATTCCAACCATGCATCTAGGCCTGACTTGCCTGAGAAGTAGGACGGGAAGGAAATGGGATTTGACAGAAAAAAACCAACATGAAGCAATTCACAAGGCAGAGATGTCAGTTAAACTTTGGCTACAGTCAGGGAGACATTTGTCAAGACTGCAGCAGGACAACTGGACCTCTTCTACATTACTGTCATGCAATGATGTCCTGTTGCTGAAACAGCTCCCCAGCTGGCAGCAACTATCAACAAGAGTGAAATTGAATCTATACTGTATTTGTTTTAGTATTCTTAAGGGAACAACCTTTCTGCTGGTATTCAAATAATGGTCCTGTCTGAGAAATCCACTAGAGACTAAGTCTGAAGGATAATGAGTCTCTCACTGCTTGCTACGTGTAATAGAAATTTCACTTTTTTGATCTTGGATGAAATCTGCATGAGAATGGTAGAAGAGGTATTTTTTGTTCAATAGCATCCATAAGAGATCTTGCTTAATTATCTTTCCCTCTTTGAGGTAATACTGATTGTCAGATGTTATCTGAGTGTCTGGGTGGAATTTCATCTGGTCTGAAGTATCCCTGGACCATTAAGAATTTAATATCCATTATGTGCAGTGTTAGTAAAAATTACTCCAGTTCAAGCCACTTTAAAAAGCTTAACTACTGTCAGTGACAAGATGACATGCACTGTGGAAAGCATAATGCAGATCAGGTAAGGAGTAAAGGCTAAACTTGAAACATCCAGTAAGGATGACTAATGGCCTTAGAATGCAAACTTATCTCCTGGAAAGAAATATACTTTCACAGAAAAAGCTGGGGGCAAGCAAACAAACCAAACTAAACCAAACAACAATCAAAAAATAAAATAACTGTATGGAATGCAAACCAGAAATTTGTGAGGCCTCTGCCCAATTTCTGGTGGACATCTGGTTTCATCTTTGTAATGCTTCACAATTTAAAAATTAAGTCTGAGAGCTGTTTTTTTCAGTCTGATACTACTGAAATTCAGGGTATAGCCTTAATCACCTACTTTAAAATTGAGAAACTTCACTTTTATCAATTTTGTTACTTTGTTTGGAGGGGGCGATGTGGTGTTTTTATGTCTGAGTTAACAAAAAAATATAGATAAGATGCCATGCATTTGACTTTGAAGGATTACAGCAGAATAAAAGCCTGTGCAACCAAGAAAAAGTACATATTTTCTAAGCTTAAACAGTACACAACTCGACTGGAGTCCTCGTCTGTTTCTTGAGATAGTCAGGCTAAAATCCTAAGCTCCCACAAAAAAAAAATCTGTAAAAATCAAGGAAAACAATATGATCAGGACATGTTGTCCATCTTCTAAGTAGATGGCCCCCATCTGTTTCTGGCCAGACAGAACCCCAACTTCTGAGTAATGCCAGAGTTCAGCTCCACTCAGTTGTGTCTGATTAACTTAATGCAGGAAGTCATTTCCAGATGGGACTCCAATTTAAATCCAAAAGCTATGCCGTTGTCTGGCTCATCAGGGCTTCTGCATCACATACAGCACACCCTAAGGGATGGCAGATTCTGGCAGGAAATACTTTTTTGATACCCTACCAAAGCAGACAGTGCTGTTATTCAGAATTTACAGCATAGAAAGTGCAAGGTTGGACTTAAAGGTAGGTAGATAGAAAAAAAAGAAACAAATAAATAAACTTCTGAACTTCATGTCTCACCTTTCTAAACTTGATGAAAGTTCACACTTGAGGTGTTTCCTTAGGAGGATTTTTGTTCATTTTGCTTCCTCTATCTCTATGTACCAGAGAGATTTTGAACAGTTCATGATCTCCAGAGCTGATATATCAGGTTTTTTACACCCACCTGATGCACAAGAAAGCCAGATTCCATGAAGCCCATATGTTAGATCGGTTTTTTCCTAGTAATTTACAACACTGTGGGTTTTAGATCACTTGTAATGAAGCTGTTCTCAGCAGGCTCACATGCAGATTTCCATTCTACTGACTGAACTGCAGCACTCTTCCATCATTCCTGAGCTACTTCCCAAAAGCATCTAAATGAGAAAAGGGAAGCCTTGCTTCTGCAGCAGAGCAAGTTTGCATTGGGAATTGTTAAAATTCTTTCAGAACTATATCAAGATTTCTGTTTCTGTAAAAGCACTGAAAATATTTGAATGAATAGACATGAATATTCATGCAGGAAAAACAATAGAGACAATCCAGCTGCTGGAATTACCATTGGGAAATGGGAAAACAAGGTCTACATGTGAAATTATGTTTCTCAGAATAAAGGGCTCAGGGAAACATTGTCTCACCAAACATAAGGCAGACCTGTGGCCTATGTGTTCAAAAGAGGACAGTGATATGTTGTTGTTTGAAATATGTGGCTTTCAAAAATCAGGTTTACCTGTTTGATCTCTGAATCATGGTTTGCCAGAAAATTGCACAGGGTGTGTCCCTGTTCAGGGTTGGATGATGCAAGAGCAACCATGCATGCAGACAATCTTTACTTTCCCTGATCTCCACCCACTTTCCCATCTGCACTCCTTGATCAGACCAAAACTGGGTACTCCACCTCACACCGTAGAAAATAGCCATAGAAAATGTAGAGTTCTTAGGTAAAAGACAACAAACAAACAAACCCTCCTCTATCTTAGCTTCTTTTGAAAAAATTCACCAAATTTCACTGTGCACCTGCCTGACTGATGAGATGTCCTATGGGGAATTTTTAATTTTATCATTATTACTATAAATTCACCCATAGTTCACTACATTACACTAAATGCAGCTGACACCACTAGAGGTACCAGGTGTTTAATACAAACCAGTCCCTGCTGATTACAGTGCAACTAAAGAATATTCAGTCAGGAACTACTGAAAATTATGTTGGCAAACAGACACTGTCTAGTGGCTAGTATCACTAATCATGACCTAGCTGAAATATTGGTATTATTATCCCTTCCCTAACATAAGTAATTCCCTTAAGAGTATTGTCATATAGAATCAGTAATGAGTTGTATAAAACATAAGAAATATTGATTTGCTAATCCTACTGGTTGATGAAATTTGTGTCAAGAGAACACCAAGGAGCAGTAGATGACATTTTGACAGAGAATAGGCAGGCTGTAAAACAAGAAATAATAGTGTTTTAAGCCTTCACATGAGTATTTCAGAACTGTACTCTTGCAAAAATGCAAAGGCCCTCACTGAAGGTCCCAATCTCTTAAACATCAAGATTATGTGGAGGATTCATGAGGATTATGAGCATGCATCGAGTATGAGTAATGTGGTTACAATAGGTAAAGACCAACTGTTAAATATGAAAAGAAGCATTCTTGTGCTTTTTCCTGTGCTGTGCAGAACATTTGTCTTCTGAAAACATCTGAACAGTACCCCATTGCACCCTTCAGTACCCTTCAAACCTCTCCTTGAAGAGCATTATGTCACAACAGCTACCAACAAGTTGAAAGGACTGCACTTTCAATGTACTCACCCAAAGATCCTTTCATGTGACCCAATGCCACTCAGTTTTCATATGTCCTTCATCTGCACGCCTGTGTTATACTTGGGCTGGAAGTAGATGTGTCATGCTCCACAACTGGGAATGGCTAGCTGTTACAATATGAGTAGAAATAGCATTATTGCTATTATAATAACAACCCTGCCACATTAGATTACTTTCCCTACTGAGGCAACCTTAGAAAAAGAATTTGTTCCTCTACTTCAGCAACTACACAATGGTTTTGCAAACATACCCCCACAAGAGAAACATGAATCATTCAGAGACACACATGGTGGCTATGAATGACATATTTTTTCATTTGGATTCCTGATTCATCTGACAGAGGTGAGAAAATTAATGAAGTTAGACAAGTCCCAAGTGATTGCACGTATCCGGATGCTGTAAAGCACAAGTTATTCCACCTACTTTGGCACTATGACCACTGAGCTTTTTTTCCTTATGGTCAACAGCTTGCTGTGATATAGTTACAGATGTGCTTTATTAGCCATGCCACCTGTCTTTTCACATCCATAAAGATTTCACAGACCTTATAGTAATCAACAAAAATGGCAGCTAATACTCCCATATGTAATCCAACCTGTCAATTTTTTAAACACTTCAAAAACAAATTAAAACCTCCCAGCAGGCTTCTGAGTTCATGGATCACATAAAGATGTGGAGAAACCTTTAAAAACTGCTGAAACATGAAACAGATGCCAAAGTCACATGCTAAGTGCACACATATATGTATTTTGCCATCCTTGCATGGTGCTACTCATTACAGCTTTGATAACAAGACACACTTATTGATCCTCCTGTTTTTACTCCCAGAGGATCTACTCCTATAAATGGACCAACTGCTCCTGATGTTCCTCTGTGCCAGAACTTGAGGCAAACATCACTGAGATTCCCAGAAGCTGTACTGCTGACCATCCTGAGCTTTAGGTAGGGCGCTTATGAACGGTGATGAAACTCAAGATGACTGTGGGCAGGCTATATTTTGCAGACACCTGGAGCATCTCCTCCCTTTTCATCAATATTCTCAGTCATTCTCTATAAAGTTCACAAGCATGGCACTCACACTGTTCAAACAAGCTATTTGTTTTCAGTTAATGATCCTCACCATCAAATACACAATGCTGCTCAATTTCCTCATTTATTTCTTTTTCCTTTCCCTCCCACCCTCCTGCAGTTTATTACCAGTAAATGTGATCTCCGTCATGTAGACTGCAAAATCTGTGGACCAGCTACAGTGTTTATGTATTTGTATAACACCCAGCACAGTGTGATCTTGATCCTAATTTGGGATTGTTACTCTGAACACTGCTCTCTGTAGTGCTGCTTTCTCTGAAATTCACAAGCACATATATACAACTCATGGCTTAAAATTAAATAAATGAATTCTATGGTCAAGCATCAGAGTGAGTTATAAATGTACATTGATAAAGTTTGTATCTGATCTACAGGTGGTTTCTTCCCTCATAGGGTCTCTGGACCATCTTGCTACATTCAGGATGTCTGAGGATATATTACAAGTGATTGTATTTTAAATAGGTAAATTTTGCACTTGCTAAGCTATATAGAACCAATGGCTATCATATGTTTAACAAAATGTCTCCAATATTATGATTCTAGAGAGACAATAATTCTTAATTAAATCAAAGCAGACAATGTTGGAAAAAAATATGCTGTGTTTACCAGAGGTATTTCTTAAATTAGTCACTTTTAATTCCTTAGGCTATTGCATGGGCCACTGGCCTTCATTTACAGATTATGCATACAGTCCTGTAAAAGACTTGGGTTTGTCTCCTGACTCCATAATTTGTTTCATGAGTAACCACAGAAAATTACAAGTTTATCCAGGCCTCCATTTGCCCCAACTATAAATTCAGCTAACAGCAGCTTACAAACCTGTATGATGCCACAATTCACTACTGAAGATGTTTGGGGAAGGGAATGCCATTTCTTCTTGCATTTGTACCACAACTAAGGAAGCAGATCTACCAAGAAGATGCATAGGGAAGCTGAAAGCCATCTCCTCGCCTCAGCCCATTAGCCAGAAGCACTCACTTCTCTGCCAAATCCCACAGAGCACTGACAGCTCACTGAGGCTGGGCAGCTTGACATGGTCTTGCTGAAGAGCCACACAAATAGCACCATCAGTATTGCAGAAAAGGATGTCCTCCAACAATGGAAAACAATTACAAAATAACTCTTTGCTATTAAGAGGGAAAAAAAAAAAAAAAGGAAGAAAAATGCAGTAATTTTTCACTTAGATGAGACTAAGACATGGGTGGTACAAACATCCACTATTTAAAACTGGCACTTGCCACTTAGTAAAAGCAACTGCAAAGGAAATGTCTCTCACTGGAGGTCACTACACTCTAAAAGGTACAGTGGTTGATGCAACATGATACACAATCATCCAATACCCAGATAGCATGTCACAATATTTTAAGGAATATGATCAGCCTTTCTCAGCCAGTTGGATTTGCTGGTTCAGCAGTCTTAATGACTAAAAACAGGGATGAAATACTTTTAGTGCCTGCTTGTAAATTATGAAGCTTCAAGGAAGATGAATCTTGATTAAGAGACTGGCAGTCAGCTGTTCCTTGAATGACTAGTGTGATGCACAATTTCCCATCATCCTCCTCAGTGTGAGGTGAATGCAATCACAAATGGCATCTTGTATGAAGAGTTTACAGCATGATAATTGCAGGAAATGAATATGAATTAAAGCTTTTAAAAGAAAGATCCACTACAGGTCATTATAGCCAACATGTTGCTTGAGATTTTCTATGAATGGGGACACCCATTGTAGAATGAAAAACTGGGGTCTAAATCTTTTAGATTTAAGAATAAAGGGGGAAAATACAAATCCCAAACAAAATAACCACCCCAAAACAAACCACACACACACAGAGTGCATCAAAATCTCTACAGAAAATACCTGGGTGGTTTTACACTTTGGCCCCAGTTACCATCTCATTACATCGTTTAACCCAGCTTAATTGATTTCATTTTGTTTTCCAACTTTACAGTGGGAGATTTAGAAGAAGAAAGATGTAACTTAAAAGGTGGTGTCCTAGAAATTCTAGAAATGCTCATCTGGTATGGCTCATCAAAACCAGAAATAGCTCATCAGCAGATAGTTTCAAAAAAAATGTAGGGTTTTTTTATCAGACTCATATAGTTTTGGATTCAAAATCACTTTGGCAAAACCACCTTTCATCCTACCATAGCAGCCTTCATTAATCACTATTACAGAATCATAAAGATAAAATCATTATATTAGTTAATGATTGAAAGATTGAAGTGGAAAAAAAGGATAAATCTCCCTTCCCATCTGGCAACTTCTAAGTCAAATATTTATACTTCCACTTTTATCTATGCTTTAGATCCAGAATAAAGCCAAATTATTTCCTGTACAGTAAAAATATGTGTCATATAATGCCAAATTTGGACTAAGCCCCAATATTTTCAGGATTTCTGTTTAAGATTTTTGCACTACAAATTGAGTTGTACATTCTCTGTGGGTCTATTTTAAGAGACCCAGTAGAAATTAAGTCTCAGCAAAACAAAGTGTGCAATCAGGGAAGCAATAAATGAGCACTCTGGGAACACATAAGCAGGTGAGAATAAGTTTGAGAGATTGATATGATGAACAGGTCAGGCAGTGAGAATTTTTAGACAGTTTGACTGAGCAATTAATATGAGACTTGTGACTAGAAAATTATGTCTAGTAACACATTACTGACCCCTCAATGAATTCATTCAATTGTAAACTGGTTGAATAATTGGATTTTAATCTCATTTGGGTTTTTGTTTGGGTTTTTTTTGTTGTTGTTTTAATTGGAGTAGGTGAACAAACTCTCAAACTTGCAGGTTTTCAGAACAAGCTTCCAGATTGCTCACAAGGACTGCAGCCCCACAGGGCAGGCTCTGACCTCCCTGCTGAGCCACAACAACCCACCTCAGGCCCTGGAGCCCCACAAGTGCTCCTGTGGGACTACCTGAGCATCACCTGTTCAACTTGGTCTATTCAAACATTTCAATGTCACTTGGAGAAAGCTGTAATAGGTCATCCCTGAAATCAGATTATGATAAATTATAGGGGTTTTGCTTCTGAAACCAGAAAATTACAGCAAAAGTACTCAAGATTTTCATTACACTAATACTTTATTTTAGTTTGAATTTTGCTTGATGACAGTGGGGGAAGGGCAGGATCAGGATTAAATACATTTCTTACAAGCATTAGAATCACAGAATCAATCACTAGGTTGGAGGAGACCTTCAAGATCATCAAGTCCAACCCATTCTCTAACGCCTCAACTAAATCATAGCATCAAGAGCCACATCCAGTCTTTTCTTAAACACATCCAGGGATGATGACTCCACCATCTCCCCGGGCAGACCATTCCAGTACTTTATCACTCTTTCTGCAAAAATCTTTTTCCGAATATCCAACCTATATTTCCCTTGGTGCAGCTTGAGACTCTGTCCTCTCATTCTGTCCGTTGTTGCCTGGAGAAAGAGACCAACCCCCAGCTGGCTACAACCCCATTGACACATTAGTTTGAAAGCATTGTTATTGTTATAAGTCCTAGTCCTACAAAGATGAAACAAGGCACATTATGAAAAGGAAGATATTACGCCAAAATTTGTTTTTCTAAAGAAAGCCTTCAGCCTGTGGGCTAAGGTCCCTCCTTTCCTCACCCCAGACATGGAGATTGTTTTATTATAAAATTTAACTTGGCCCCTATTTGTTTAGAGCTCCATTAAAACCAACTCTGGATCAGTACCTGACACATATCAGAGAACCACTGGAAAAGTACTACAGGCTGGTTTTGATGTTTCCGAAACCAAAGAAAGCCCTATAGCCACATAAACTTCTTTCAAGAAAAGAAATTCTTCTACAGGTAGAGCACCATCCCCTCTCTGCATTCTCCAGATACAATCCCTTCTTCTCCAGAGGAACAGACCTCTCCATGCCACTGCTGCCAGGTTTGTAGTGGAAGCACATCCAGCTTTTGAGAAGTTGGCCCTTGACACATGAGCTGCTGCTGCTCCCTCTGGAGTGTGCTGAACCAAAAAACACCAAAAAACTTGGAACTCATGAGAAAGATTTTTTTAAGGGAAAGGTTGCCAATTTCTCAGCTACTCCCTCAGGAAAACACAACTAACTTATCTGTAATGAGAACACTTATAAACACTCAAATTAGTTGCAGCTCATGTGAAAACTCCTACTGTCTCTGTGTCTCTGTCCCAGCCTGTTGACTTACATGGAACAAAAGGCTGACCCTGGAAGACTTTTCCTAATTAGCGTTCCATGACCAATGCAAAAATTAAGGCAGATAATTGTGTTAGCTATACATCTGGGGAAAAGCTTTTATGAGATAGGTCTGACAAAGTGAGTGAAAATCCCAAGTGTCCAAATGCTCTAAGAATTTAAGAAAAGGCAGAAAGTTTGCAGCTCTGGTTTCAGAGAAGGGAGTTGTGAGGACTTTTCTCCTCATCCCTAGGCCTCACCCTTCTCTGCTCTGCACAGAACCTATCTGGTGTAAAAGTGGAAGAGCAGAGCTGCTGTGCATTAAAACAATCTAGAAAATTCACCCCACATGACGTGAAACTACGAGGAAATCCCTTCCCCTTCTTCCCAACAACCAGCACTTCTGTATTGAGACATGAACCTTGTTGTGTATGTGTTGAATCAAGTTCTTGTGTCTAAAATCACTTTGTATCAATTGAATCTTTATACCTACCTATCTTTTCCCCCTAGCTCATGAAAGGTATTGTGGTTTGGCACAAGCAAGACAAAGTTATTTTGTACTTATTATGTACTAAGACACAAGCACAGCTAGGTCTGTGACCCAGAATTAATACACAGCTCCTCAATTCCTTACAATTATTTTAAGCTACTTAACCAAGGATACCTGCTCTTCTCACTGTAAGTTACCATCAGCTCCCAGAAAACCACAGAAGCTACTCATGCTAAAGACAAGAAATGGGTTATATGAACTCAAAGAATCTCAAAGCTTTTCATCTCAAAAATCTCAACAAACTTGAGAATTTGGGGGGAATGGTTCATTTCTCAAAGCAGTGACAACTAAAAATGTCCTTAGTTGATAGCTTAAACTTGACAGATCATCTTAAAAACTTAATAAATTGTGTACCAATCAAAGAGGTTTTGTTTTCGCAAGTAGCCAAAAAGAACAGATGAGGCAGAATTAGAAGAAACTATTCAATATTTAATCTGTATTTGTACATTGGCAGCAAGATAACCAAGATTCAGATTGACTCAGGGCACCTTTAGTTGAAACATTTTTTTCTTGGTAGAAATCCAATAGGCTGCAAATGATAGTGGATCTGTGAGGCACTGTTGGGTTTTTGCTTGTTTTAAGGTACATCGGTATTTAATGGACACGGTATTATTCTTTTGTTGCTGTAGGTTATTTGGTTTGATTTTGTATTTTGTTGAGATTTGTATTAAGTGAAACAAAGGGCAAAGAATAGACTTTCTTGTGGTTTCCTATGACCTAGAATGATGGTAGATACAATTATGATTTCTCAGACTGTTATTCAGGAAAGGAGCTCTTGCTATTCCTGTCCTCAGCATATTTATCTCTCCTTGTTGGTACCAAGTAATTTGAGGCCTTTTAGAGATTAAAAAAAAAAAAAAGAGAGAGAAAAAAAATATTTATCCTACTTGAGACTGACAATTACAGAGAAGAGGATCACTTTGCATAGGGGAAACTAACTAATCCTCATCTATGGTTCTACTGAAGACCGATTGTAGAGTAAGTCACACTAGTTTAGATCAAAAGACATGGAGAAGATGCCTTTTTTGGGAGAAAAAAAAAAAAAGAGTTACCAAACATAGGTAGAACCTGCAATACACAGTTAATTCAAATGAGTTCTTGAACAGCTTATCCACACCAAAATACCTTACAATGAGAAAAAATATCTATATTAGACAAATTCAGCACTTGTATGCAGCATAAATAGATAGTTGAATCAATAGCACATATCTTCCCTCTAGAAATGATCAATATAGTTTTATGCATAAGGAAAAAGAAAAGACAAAACAGTTGTGTAAGAAAACTAGGTTGGTAGGTATTGGAACTAACACTTCATTCCCAGCTCTCAGATTTAAGAGCAACTACTGGCCCATAAGAAACAGGTTAAATTTAAGGTCTCCCTATCTGAAAGGCAGTGAAAAGACAAATACATAAAGATGTTCCCCAAACGTGGGAGAAAGGATGACTGCCTACAGCAAAACAGAGCAGAGATGCTGCTTTGCTTCCTTCCCCCTCAAGCATGTAGAGAAGTCAAGTTCTTCTTTAAGTCAAAAAATTAATAGTAATGAAGAAATTTTACACCTGAATGGTTGTGGCTTTTACTGTCCTGGTAGCAGGAGGCATGGCCAGCCTTCTCTCTGTGCAATGGGCTTTACCACTCAGAGAAGCAAATGGATTTTGAACAGTAAAGCCATCTAAATTGCACAAGTATATGAAAATAGTTTTATGTTTAAGAAAGAATCAAACCTCTTTACACTTATCCCAAAGCCAGATTTTTAAAGTCTCTCAAACTTGTCCTGAAATTCTTCATCTGCATTTAACAAATGAATAAACGTGCACATGGATTTGGGACTAACAGGCAGTCACTTAATCACTTTGGCTGTAAATGCAGCAGCCATGTAAACAAAGAGCAAATATGAGAACATTTGTAGCCATAACCCCAAGTGTTTGCATTGAAGTATAAAGGAATAAAGCCTTTCAAGCAAACCAAGTCCCAGCACTTGCCATAAAGGTACCAAGCACTGCAGAAACACCTCTCCCTTTGCTCCTCGGCCTCACACTAAAAAGCTCTGTATCCAGACCCAAACTTCATATTCAACGTTTTTTAAAAGCTAACATGAGGCCAATGATCAGGGAGAGCAAAGACTCTCCTGTTTGTGAGAGGCCTCCCGTGCTTTACCAAGCCTTCCAGTGCTCAGGATCACCGTGGCTGTGCAGTGGCAGCAGGTTGCAGGGCTAGAGGATACAGCTGTAGAAATTCCTTGAATACTCCCTCATGCACTTATTTGCAATAAACAGATGAGTCAGTGGCAAAGATCCCACATTTTTCAGCATACTTTGGAATTGTGTTGTTTCAGTAGTGCACAAACCGAAGCTTTTTCACACACTTTCCATTGTCACGTAATGTTTAATAAAATCTAAAAATATTTCTCAAGGCAAGTTCAGGGCTCTACATTTTGGGAACTGGCCCTCCAGTTCCAACATGCTGTTCTCCTGAACACCACACAGTGCAACTGCTCACAGTTTGCCAAACACTGGGGCAAGTAAACACACCTGTCAGTATTGTATTTTCAGACAAATCAAGGGTAACTCTACATATAAATTATGCACAACTAAATCACATTTTATTTCCCAAAGTTATTCCCCTTCCCAGAAAGCTATGTAGCTTCTCATAGTTTACCTTAGTTCATTAGCTTCAGAGCTAATCCCTCTATACAGAGCTATAAATTCTGGACTTTCATTTAGACTAATAAAATAGTCAGGTATTAAAGCACCCAATTCCATTTTTTCTTTATTGTAAAAGAAAAAAGTCAAATTCAAATTTTCATGTCCCTTTTCCTGATCTCCCTGTAGTGATCTTATTCCTTTTAAGACTATATACTTCACCTTTACATGAGACTTACATGAAGCACTAGAACAAGCACATTTGAAATCAGCTTTACTTGTGAACTTGAATCAACAGAACACTTTAATTTTCAACAGATTGACCCTAATTTACATCAGTCAGAAATCCAGTACTCTGAAACCATAATTCCTTACCAATAGCAGACACCAACAATGTCCCTCTGGAAGCTTCTTGCATCTAGAAATTCCACCACTCCTCTTCCTTCAGGATCAAACAAGTTTACAGTGCTCCTCCATTCTGCTCTGCACCACAAAAAACTATTCTTCAGCAAAGCCAGATCTCACACCTATAACTGTAAAGTCACTGCCATATGGTAATGCTAAAGAAACCAGCAGTAAAGGAGAAACTGCTAATCTATACCATTCTACCTGAGTCTCCGGATTTGTTTGCCTGTTTAAAATAAGAAAGTGCTTAAGAAAGGTAATGAAAAACATCTTTGTCTCATCATAATCTACTCCTTGCTCCTCAACTGCCACAAATCAGTGCTGCTCTACTAGCTTGCATTTGACCTGCTTTGACTTACATCACCTGTAGATTTCACTCTCAGTGCTGAATGTAAAGTAAACTCATGTCTAGTGGCCAAAGGCTCAGCTGGATTACATCAGCACATTCTCTTCTTTGAACTGCATGTGGCACATCAATTTACAACAGCTGTAGCTCTAGTTTTGAATTGTTTGTTTGAGTTTTTAACATTGAGTAACCTACCAAGTACAAAGAGTGATAAAATTGGCAAGAATATAGTTTATAAAACTCTGTATTCAACTGCATGCCCATCTCTGATTATTATGCTTTTGAGGAACATATTCATAAATAAATGAACAAATTTCTATTTGATAGTCCATCAAAACATTTTTCAGTAGAACGGTCAATGTGGTAAAAGAAACACACAAATGTCAGGGTTTGCTTATGCCTAGAGTTTAGACTCTGAAGTCACTCTTTCATTTCTGCTGGGACTTTTTTCATGGTACTTAGAATTTGTAGAATGGGTGCAAAAGCGATACATTTTGTGGCTGTAACACAGTCAATTTTTGTCTAGCTAGAGCCAAGTTTACTGCCATACTTTCAGCTTAGAAAGTCTGTTTATTTATCAAAGCCAAAAGTGCTAAGCTTGGCAGCCTAAAGTCAAGCACCAAAAACTATATTTAGGCACTCATATAAATGGCCTACTTTACACAGGCAATGAAGACCTGTAAACTTAAAAATAAGTCAGCACTTCTGAAAATCAAATCACTAACTTAGCTGCACAGACATACAATTACACACATTTGAAAGAAATGCCTTCATTTGTATGACTTTGGTATAAAAGAGGCATGTTTTGCCCTATGAAGAACATTTTGAACACACCTTTTGAGAATTGTAATTCCTTCTGCAAGTCCTCTTACAAAAGCAATAAGCCTTCTAATTAAATGTACCATTGATTCCTTTCATCTAGATTGAACACAATCCGACTGGTGAATTGACTAAAAATGTGTTCAAAAAACCCCAGTGTTTTGATTCACTTTCTTCTCATTTCAGCATTGTATAAATCTCAGGCACTGTCTCCATGGTGGTTGGTTGTGTGGCTGAACAGATCATCTTTATTTGATTTGTACAATAAGAATGTTAATTGAAGTGCTGAGATCCGCGTAAGTCATATCAATTACCAAATGACCTTCTGTCATTCTGACTTCCCATGCGACCAAAACATCTAGTTAAAAATCTTTAAAGGCAAGCAATGGTTTTTAGAAAAGTTTATCAGTCTAAGGCTGTGATAAAGGATGCTATTGCTGGGATCAGAGTTGCAATACACTTGCTCCTGCTCCACTTATCACTAAAACTGTGGTCCAGAGAGGCAAGACATACCTCTCACTGATCCTAACACATTCCTATTCAGTTCATTTGCAATACAGCTGTTTGCATGAAATAGTGGTGTCTTAGCTGGACTTGCACTGATGATATACCAAAGTGCTCTGTAACTGCTGCAAGGATTTCATAACTTCATTGTAGGGGCTGAACACTTGGGCAGCTGAAGTGAGCAAAGCAGGCAATGGAAAAGATTCCATCCAGAACAATACCAGCTTTCCTCTCCACTTTGGACAGATTGTGGGCTTCAGATTATAAGCAATGTTGTCTTGGTTTTGCAAAGATAAGACACCTAAAAAGTGACCTAACTAACATTTCCTTGCTCTTCTTCCAATGCTGTGAGCAAACATGCTAGAATGCAGCACCCACTCTAATGAGTGGAGTGTGAGTAACCACATAAAAGAAGGTATCTACAATCTTCTTAGCCAAAGCCTACAGGAAAAATTGTTCAGAAGATATTTTTTGGGGAAGAAAATGGATTTTTACTTCCTTTCAAGCTGGTGCTGTTTAAATGATTCAGATTGCAGGTAAATTTTACATTTGAAAGGATTCCATAATTAAGGTCGTATAAAGAAATTCTGTCTTTGCATAGGCAGAAGATATTTTTTATATTCTGGAGTACAGCTATAGGCTCCTTGGCAATGAAACACTGAGTTATGTGTCTGTATAGGTACAATCCTGCATTATTGTTGTTCCTGAGAAGTCCCATCAGGAGCCAGATTACATAATTTATTATATCATTTTATTATATTTACTGGTTACATTACATGCCTGATAAAGGCCAAACAAATTAGGCTCTGCCTATGCAAAGACAGAATTTCTTTATACGACCTTAATTATGGAATCCTTTCAAATGTAAAATTTACCTGCAATCTGAATCATTTAAACAGCACCAACTTGAATTGTAAAAGGACGTCAAAATCCATTTTCTTCCCCAAAGCTGGAATGTCCATATTTTCTTTTTTTTTGACGTGAATTGACTGCATTTTTATGAGTTTAAGCACTCATTTTCCTAATATTGTTTGGTTGTTGATTTCCTGAAGTATCAAAAATTAATTATAGGATTTTGGTCTTATAAAGAAACTCTCTTTTCTGAGTTGTTCTTGCAGCATCTCATTTTGCTTGTTAGCTGCATGGTAGTCTGTCATGCAAACATTTGAAAATTATGAAGAAGAAAAGATAAAAAATTGTAAATACCAGACTCAAGGCTAAAATGCAGAGCATGCCTGAACTGTTGCATGGCCACCATAGCAAAGAATTTATGGATGGCTTAACAGCATACACTATATGCCCCCCAAAAGTTTATCTCACAGAAAATAAGATCCCCTCTGTTGTAACTCCATTAAGTTTCACTCAGTTGCTCTGAGCTGAGTATCTGTGCACAGATATAAGTCAAAGCATTTGGTTTATGCCAGCATTATTGCATCCCCATTATTAAAGCCTTCTAATTTTTTTGGAAGTATGGTTTTCAAATGAGACTAATTTTACTGTCCTAATTTAATTGCCAGCCTCAGTTTGTATGTAGCTCAAGAAATGAAAACCGGTGGTGTTACAGGTCAGGGCTGGTATTCATTGCCATTATGGAAGAATTAAGGAAGGAGCTTTTTATGGCCAAAGCCATAAAGCCTTGTAATTCAGTTTTATGAGTAAAAGTTATCAACTCCCACAATTTCTTAGAGATCTGTTACCCAAGAGCTGGGCCAAGATTTGGACACATACACAAATAATGATAAAAATAAAAGAGAAAAATGGCCTATAACTCCCTTTTAGCCTCCTCATTTTCCTCAAAATACAGTTAGACTGTAAGTCTGACATTCTCTATCCTAAACAAACAGAGGAAAGGGCAGTAAAATCTTAGGTCATTCAGACAGGGAAACAAAGGATACAGTATGGAAAATGCAGAGGATCATTCACTTGCTTATCTTCTGTCAGAGAAAGACTGTCATTTCTAATATCTGCAAGTACTTTGAATAGGGAGTTTCATAACTAATTAACTGTATTTCTTGTATTTCCATTGAAAGACTAATCAAATAGTTCATATAGTACTTCTAAAGCAGTAACAAGTGATAGCTTGTAGGTCCAGTCCATCAATGAGTCAGGAAATGCCACCTTCCACTCACAGCTAGGAACTATTCATTACAAGTCCTAGAAAGTTCCTTAATTAAATAAAATTAATATGGAGTAAAATACTTGCGAGTACCTGGTTTAAGTCACTCTGCATTGAAAAAAGTGACCCTTTTACTCTACTTGGTGTCTAAGCAAAGTCCAGTGACACTTTGCACTGACTTAAATGACAGTATCTTCTTTTATCTGCTTCAAAACTGTACTGACCTAACTCAGCTCAGAATTGGTTCATAATTGCAAACTTTCCTCAATTATATTATTTTACCTCTGCTGTAACCATTGTGTACACAAAAAAATACATTAAAGATATATACAAATCTCTTTGGGATGAATCACATCATGGATGCAATGAAAAAAAACAGGTAATGCAGAACCATATCACTTTAAAAATTAGGCAATAACACACATTAATTTTTTTTTGTTAGACTGTATAATTAGATTCACACATTTTCAAATGACTTCACAGTTTCATCCCAACCTCAGCAATTATTCATATAATAGAATGTTTGAAAATGTAGACGGTTCTATTCAACTAAATATTTCCATTTTTCAAGTCTCTCAAGTATTTCCTGGTAAAATCACATTGGAATGGAAGAATAAAATCCCTGTTTTATTGCCCTCATGACATAAGTGTTCTCAGTCAGAAAGTATAGGTACTTTTAAATGATATTATAACAATAAAATAAGACATGTGTCACTTTTCCTGTTGTAATTGCTAATAAGGCATATCTGTGCCTATTGTTTGAGACAATTTGCCTTTGGTATTGACAGTATTCACCTGGCACTAATGGAAAGATGTTAACATGAAGAAATCATCTGGATAGGTTGAAAAGCTGATTGCATGGATAATTCTGCTAAAAAATAACTACCTATCTATTGGAGAGGATTTTTTTTTTTTTTTGCTATTTGCTGAGCTTTAAAATTTAGCAGTACAATAGATCTTTTTTCATAGCTTGAAATACCTACACAGCAGGTTACATTAATAGGTGCTAATTTAAAAATTCAAATTTAGTAATTTGAAAAAGAATGTGCATCTATGTAGAATGATATCCCAAGAAGTTAAATACATGTATCTTGCATTCACATACATAACTGCAATACACATCATCAAAGTTCTGCTGTCCACTTGCCTTTCTGATGCCCTAAACAAGGTGTGAAGTATCTCAAAGGGAAAAGAAATCCTAACCTTATTCACCTTATCTTCACTCACTCTACTCCCTTATTGAAGATGAAAAAATCCAGTGATACAATTTACCACAGTCAGGATGGAGCTCTTCCCCCAAAAGATGACTATATTACCTAGAAGTAAGCTGAAGACAGTAAAATCCTTCCAAGGTCAAGGAGGGTAATGTCCAGTTGACAATTGGCTCCACTGCTAACAGATATCATGTAACCTCTACTGGACAGATTTATCAGACTTGAAGGAATGCAACTTATGAAGTCTGATCTCTCTGGAAACTCTTTTCATAGCTACAACTGTAAGAAAAATATTTTGGACAAAGAAATTGCCTCAACAAACTTGTCTAAATGCTGTAAAAGGCAAAATCACAGCCTAGAGAGATGGGTGTTGGAAAGTTTGTGGAGTATGTTGAATGCAATATTGTTGGTTTGGAAGGAGAGGGAGGAAGAGAGTTTATTTGTAGAGAATGCATTGTAAATGAATGCAAAAATTTGTCTTGTTAAAATTATAAGGGCAGAGGCCATCATTTCATCTCTCTCTTAATGGAATTGCCTCATAAAAAGACCTTTCCCACAAACAGAGTTTATTTAATAATTGAGTAAATAACTCCTGTATTTTTAATCCACATTTTTGCCCATGGACTGCTGAGCATATTTTCCAAATTCAATGAATAACAAATTATGATAGCTTCAAGATAAGCAAATGCAATTAGCTTATCAATATAGTATTAGAAAATCATCAAAAGGACAATTCACACATGAGTATGCTGTACAAAGTGACAAAGTATTTTTATTTAAAGATAAAACAATAATCCAGGAGATTATTAGTTCCATCAACCTCTCTTCCCCTCCCTTTCTAGTCATACATACAGCCATCAAAGCATACATCTTAGAACACAGCAACTGCCCTTGGAAAGTTCTGATTTAGAAATAATTTGTCTTTCAGGTAGCAGGAATTAAAAAAAATAAAATTCTATGTCTTTTAAAATCTATTTTTTCTCATGAGAATGGTGCTGCAGTGTATAAAGAAATCTTTCATAACAATCTATGAGATACTCTATTTGAACTCCATTTGGTGTTAAAAGACCTAGTAGTTAAGTCTTAGAAGAGATGTGCTGAATAGCTGTGTCATATCCCTGAAAAATCATGTTCTTATCCACCTCAATTTGAAGAAAATCACATATACATAACAAAATTCTTTCTTTTAGATCAAAACCTGTGGAAAATACCAGTTGTCAAACAAGTTCTTTCTTCGTTTGGTTGGTAATATTGATTAAAATCTTTACAAAATTAAGGCAAAGCAGGATCCTACATTCCCTATGAAAGCAAAATTGGCCTGATTTGCTAGGCATTGATTGTCACTCTGTTTTTTTTAAACTCAGGGGGATTTTTTTGTTGTTTTCTAAACATATACTTCCATCCTGATTTCAATAATTCTCACCTGTGTTCTTCTGGGAAGTTCATTTTATGCTATAGCTCACAGTGATATCTGGATATCTTGTTAAATTCTAGATTATGCTTATAAATACAAAATGAAGCTTTGTATATTAAGTATTTACAAAACAGAAAACAGAAAACAGTGGACTGTGGTCTTTTAAAGGCTCAGGATCCATGGGCAAATACCTTTTTGTTGTCTCTTAAAACAAGATACTGACATCTTCAAGTATATTAGTAGACATACTATAGACAAAATTAAAAGGCTTTGAAATAATACAACATTATAAACTTCAGCCTAGTGAAGATAACTTTTTAAACTGCCTTCAGGAACATATATATTTATGCCAACAATATTGTAATATCATCTCACCTCACACTCTGCTAAACTACTTAGTCTGGTCACAGTATGGAAACACACACTATATTATAGCTTATGAGAGTGAACATACAACTGAACAGTGTACTGTGTGTTACTGAATAGACAACATAAAAAAGCAGCAGAAGATCTCAGGGGGATCTCATCAGGGTGCACAGATACCTAAAGGGAGTAAAGAATGCGGAGCCAGGCTGCTTTCATTGGCACCCAGTGACAGGACAAGAGGCAATGGCACAAAGTCAAATACAGGTAGCACCACCTAAAATTTCTGGAATCTCTTATGAAATTAATATCAGTGACTTTAATCTGTCTATTAGTGTCAGTGTCAGGTTCCAAACCTGTGAAGGCAGAGAAATCAATCATATATACGAATGATGACAGTATCTGCAGATCAGGGGAAAGTGGATTAATTGTCAAGGCCTCCCACACATGGAAAAACATTTAACAAAGGCAGCAGATTAACTCATTCTCACAGAGCCATTTATACTCCACCACTGACTGCATCTCAGGAGTAATTTCCGTTACTGTAATAAGCATGCTACAGGACTTGCTAAGAGAAACAGTTCACAGTTCCTTGCAATATTATCATATTAAATACAAGAGGCAAGGAAGAGGTGCTGCAGAATGTTCTGGGATACCTTAGAAAATATGTAGCAACAGTCATTACAAAAATTCAGAGGCATCCAAACCAGAAGTACATCCTGTCTGAAGAGACCTTATTGTGACCCTTCAAATAGGTCATCAGAGTTCATACCTTGTTCCCCAACTACTTCTTTTACCACATTTAAGCTGTGCATAAATATCTTCATTCACAGAGTGGAATCTCTCCCCTGGCTTCTTTACAGCTTGCTTTTCTATTATTCCTATCCAGGAATGTACACTAGTTCCTTTTGACTGTGAAGGTATGAGTCTATATTTTTAGCCTCCTTCTTCCAATGCCTGAATGAATGCACAGGGATTTCTGAGGGTTTGTTTTATTAGTCATGCATGTTATTTATATCATTCTATGGCTCTCCCTGTGGTTTTCATACACTACAGTTTAAAATATTCTGAAAAAAAAAGTATGAACAGTTGGGGAAAAGTTTGCAATTTTCTGTCTGATCCTTCTTTTTGATCATTTTCTGCTTTTCTTTCCTGGCAAATGAGCTGGGTAAGTCTTTGCAGGCTGTGCTCCAGAAACAGTTCTTGAGAAAGAGCCCCTGTGTCACATCCAGGAAATCCTAATAAATCAGCATCTGAAAATAATAGCATGCAGAAGTGTGGCATACATAGGCCTTTACAGAACTGCATGAAAAAGAATCATTTACCTGCCAAGTCTCAACAAGCTGAAGTACTCTTGATTGATACTCTGACTGTTAAGATATTCAAAAATTTTCCTTCATTTCATTGTTCTAAAATGCCTCAAGGAAACATATGAGTACCTTGGATATCTCTTGCCTCACCAATATCCAATGTGTATCCACTAATGTATCCACTAATAACAACTGAGTTTCCTCAAAGAGGTTCCTCAGAAGACAACAGCAGTATTAGAAGAAATTGCACATGCTGCCACAAAATCTTCCCTTAAACTTCGTGGTTTTGCATGCCCTGTCAGGAGGTTATTGGCAAAAGTGTGGGTGTTGATACAAGGTGATGAGAGAACCTAATATTTATACTGTGTACATAGTCACTGACTATAACTGAATTCCGAGAAAAGAGAAAAAGGCTATATAGCTCATTGGAAGATGTATGTTAAGATACAGCAAAAGCTATTGAAGATACTAAAATCCCTAGTGATCAATTCAGAATTCACATACTTTAATAGCTACTAAAGAGTTTAGGATCAGATGACATAATTAAGTCATTTGCTGAAACCACTTTTATGCCCCATGATTTTTATATTTTGCTTAGAACCCATATACTAAGATGAAAACTCTCTTACTTATCTCCTAGAAAAACATCCAAAGTTGAACTGGAGATACTACATAAAGAATTCACTATTGGATTTTTTTTTCCCTAGTGATTAGTCATCTTCACTGTAAAAATATTGAGATTTCCATTGAGAACTTGCTTGGCTTTAATACAAGCCATATACTTATTTTTAATCCTTTCTCTAGTAGATAAAGAATAAATTGAGGATTCAGCAGTGCTTTATCCCATAGATACCTTAATGTTTAAGTGCTGCTATCAAGTTCCTTCAGTCTTGTTCATTGCAATGAGAGATGAAGCCTGCCTCAAATAGATTGGGAAGCTCTTTTTTTTGTTGTTGTTTACAGAACAGCTGAAGCATGCTTGTTAGGCACAAGTAGGTGATGATGTTACAGGTTTATTTCAACATGAGTTGAACACAGTAACAATAAATAGATGATCCATGGGCTGAAGATAAGAAGGAAGAAAATAAAAAGGGTAATTAAATTTCAATGGGTGAATAGCAACAGATGAAAAGAAAGAAGGAGAATGAAAAACATGCTGCATTACCCAAAACTTATATTAACTTTCTAAGTTCTTTAGTTCATTTCAAGAAGAGTAATTTAATTGGGGAAAAAAAAAAACAACCTTTTTAAAATTATACTTTGTTTTCTTGTTATACCAAAATTCTTTTCAAGGCAGCACATGTTCTGGATTAGAAACTACTCACTGATTCAAGACAGTGTTACAAGGAATGGATTGTAGACACCTCATTAATAGGAATTATTAGTTTCTGAAGCTCTATCCAGGATCCCTATTTATGATGATATTAGTTAATAAGTTGGACACTTCCAGCCTTCCTGTCCTCTGAATGAGACATGCTTTACCTCTTGTGGTTATGCGCCTGAGCAGCATCAACACTCTCAGCTCTGGCAATGAAAAAGTGCATGGAACTACATGACTACTCTTTCTTCCTTCTTTCTTCTTTCTTCTTCTTTCTTCTTTCTTCTTTCTTCTTTCTTCTTTCTTTCTTCTTTCTTCTTTCTTTTTTCTTTTTTCTTCTTTCTTCTTTCTTTCTTCTTCCTTCTTTCTTTCTTCTTTCTTCTTCCTCTTTCCTTCTTCCTTCTTTCTTCTTCCTTTTTTCATCTAAACTTTTAAGATTTTGAAATCCAATCTGATTTGCATGCACATCTAGATTACGAGTAAAACGCGTTGTGGGGCGTAGGTCTAGTAAGAGCTGATTTCTGCATCTCATATGGGAACAAACCTCCATCACTACCTCAATTCTGACTTCAAAAGATTACTCAAAAGATTATTTTACAAGAAGATACTAAAATAGTTCTTTACAACAGTAGATTCACTTTTTCTTTTTAAAAGGTAGCTGCTTATACAGTTACAGACTATTATTCTATAATTTCCTACTCTGTTCTGCTGGCCAAAACAATTCCAGTGCTGAAGCTATGCAGATTTACTAGTGAGATGTTAAATGTTTTATGTATGCAACTGCAGCAATATATGTAAGTAAATGTGTACATATGTCTTAATGTAATTAAAGGGAAATAGTCAAAATTGTGCCTGAAGTAGAGTATTCAAGTAGTACACATACAGAGAGGTGTGTTTGTTTACACACTTTTTCCACATATGGTTGAATGCCAAATGATACACCTTAATCCTGAAGATTCAGTTCTAGTATGTAATGTGTCTCAGACTGAATATTTAGTTCATGTAAGCACAATAATAACACAAGGAAAGTAAAGAAGAAGTAAGTCAGCATTGCAAGGCAAAGGAATGTGGCTATTTTTGCTCCCAATAAGCCAAAGATAAACTTTCCTGAAATGCAAGAGAAGCAAAAACCTGACTGAAAAACCACTGAGATTCAGCAAAACGCATGTATTAAAAATATTCTCTCTTGGTGCAATAATGAGTTTACTAACATATATAAAAATAGGTGGGTTATCTGAAGGCATTTTTCAAACAGTATGAGCCAAGTCCACATATAAAAAAGCAACTATTCTGAGGACACTGTCTACAGCCATTTCCATTTCTTTTAAAGGACACACAAACCTCTGACGGTGATTCTTTTGTTTTTTTATGCTATGAGTTGCAAACCACTTAGAGGAAATGAAGTGCCTGAGTCCTACTCAATAGCAAATGCAAGACTAATTCTTTAGCCCCTCTATAATAATCAGTCTTAAAATCTTGATGTTTGAAGAAAATATTGTCCTCTGAAGGCTGTAATTGTCTTCTCTTCACAGTCATTATGGATTGTATTTATTCCTACCCTGAAAGTACCCTCAAGTGGAAATTTGACAGGTGTATTGAAACACAAGTTTTGCAGCTGCTTCCAGAGCAGTTCACATCTTATAATTATTTGCATTAAAATGGTGTAAATACTGCACAAAACTTATGTGCCATCATCTGACATCTAATGCTTTGGTTAAATTCTACATCAGGAATATCTGCTCAACATTAACCTAAAGTGAGTCCTGGTTAAATGGTGAGGAACTTGGCCCTTCCACCTTACAATTCATAATCTGCATCACTAAGGTTGTGTCAGAGAACACTTCATTAAAATAAATCCCATCTTTTGCCACTATCTTGTCATTTACCTCATGGTGAGAGAAAAGTGCTGCCAAATAGTGTACTGTGCTTTGATACCTTTTCTCACTTGTATGGCTTAATGTAACATATCCCTTGGTTCTTTTCCTTAACACCACCTTGTAAATTATTCTTCCTGATTTTTTTTTCCTGTACCATTTTGATGCATAGTGTGAAAAGCCATCCATCACGAGCTGGAAGCAATGTATCCATTAATGTAAAGCCTACTGCTTCCGGCTCAGCGAGCACATCATACATCTTCTTGAGTGTGCCCACAGCACATCCACTATTGGCTGTTTCCTCCAGATCTGGCTCTTCCCTGCCTGGAACAGCTCTCTGGGGAGCAGTCCCACTGCATGGCAAGGCTTCCTGCCCTATTTACCTGCCTGGTAAATTATATGCCCATTTATAGATCATTTCCATTTTTCTCACCTGCTCACATTATTTATCAACTTTATCTTTTATTAGAATACTTTTCTTTGTAACTATCACCCTTCTAGTCTATTAGCTACCCAAAAAAAAAGCATTAAAAAGTCTGAATATTCTATAAAGCACTGAAATATTCCCATACACCACAACTACATACTTTGTATATATTTTTACTTTATCAAATAACAATAATGTTCCTTTCTTTTATCTTCACACACAATCCTCTCCAGCACTGGTCTCAAATAGTGGCCTTCCATTAATTGTGAACTCATTTAATGGCAGGTGCAACTGATGGCATAAAGACATTAATCTATCTGACGACACTCACAGGAGTCATTTAGTCTGAATGCTCCCCACTAATCACAAAATCAATAATCACCTTCTTTTAACAAGTTCCTCTGTATGTGAAAGCTGTTTAATAACTTCCTCTATTTCATGTATCATTTCTCCATGACTACTCAGTTTGTCCAAAAGGAGTCTTTCCAAGATGAGATCAGATTTTATCTATTCTACAGTAGCTACACTAACATAAGGTTTTTTGCATCATTCCAGTGGGCCATAATAGTTTTTCCTTTTTTCTGTCAAGAATCTCAGAACCTGTTCAAATGTACTGAAAAGTCCACATCATATGTCAAATGATGACTCAGTGGGGTTATTTGGAAAGACATTTTGGAGTAGAGCAGCTCCTCAGAGTTCCATTTTAATAACATTAGGGGTGTCCATGTCAGACACTTTGTCACAGGGGATGTTAACTGAAACGTTAATACAGTGATGGCCTGACTGGCCTCAAAAGTAAACTTCTGAATTCACAGTGTTTGAGAGCATCCAAAATTAGGCAAGAGAAGTTCACCCATCCTAAGTAAATGGCAGCAGAACCAGTGCTACTTTTGAATGAGAAAGACAGCTATCTTTCAATTTAAACTGAATTCGAAAACTACTTTCATAACCATAATTTTTCATGCCATCTCCTTATTATCCAATACTCCGAGTGGCTTTTTCTCTATTTTTGCAGTTACTGCTCAGTAACTGTAATCTTTGAAACTAAGTAGAACCTTTCAGTATTGCTGTATTAAGGGAAATTATAATAGCGTATTGACTGCAGTTTAGTCAATGATCCATTCATTATTCTGTCTTAAAGTCTTCTGGAGTTTGAAAAATAATGTATTTCATTATCTTAAAAGTCAATATAAACACAAATGAGGGACTGCAATGAACCAAACAGGTTAAGATAATTAATGTGGTTGTGGAAACAGGGTATCAAGCTGTTTGCCCCACCCTTTTCTAGCCCCCTTCCCCAGGCTCATAGTCTATACAAAGAATCAGATCCCACAATTTTTTCTTCCAGAGATCCTTTCTTTAAATGTGGCATGAGTGCACATTCTACACAGAGATGAAACAATTTAATAGCTGTCTAAAGTGCCAGTGTTAACATTTAAAAGGTGAGACCTGATACTTCATATACTTGATGGGTGAAGTAGTTTTGTTGCATACTGCACTTTAAACGTCAGGCACCCTCATTAGCTGATAGAAGAGACAGACTGCGCACAAAAGTTTTGATTTTAATTAGATTATCGACTCCTGTAACATGGTTCAATTATTTCCCATGCCATATTCCAATCCTGATTTTTTAGATCAACACAATTCTTTTTCTGAGAGTGCAAGAACACAAGAGAGTTAAAAATCAAACTAATGAAAAAGGTAATGGAGGAAAGAATCAAGACACAAATCTTCATTTTCCTCTCAGAATTTGATTTGAGAGGACTTCCAGCATCAACATCCCACATGAACTACTGAGAGGTCAGTTTGGATAAAACAATTGAACTAGTAGGCTTCCATGGGAGGTGGATGCCTTGTTCATTTAATAGTCTCTGATAGGTGCAGACTGGCAGAGAAAAACATGTACAACTGACCTTTCACCTCACCTCAGGAAGAACATCACTCACCAGCAGCCACGCATTTCTGTACCTCCTGCAGTCATCTGATTCAAACTAAAACATTCACTTGGCTTTCAGGCAAAAATGGGGAAGACAGAGTATTCAAACACAGCATGGTCCTAAGCATTCCCCAGTGAGGCAGACACTGAAGCTTCCTTTCATGTTCCTGCCTTTTTAAAAAGCAACATGCAAACAGCAATCCTGTCTCATTCCAAAATCTCAGGACTGCATTAGTTCATCCTAAAATAGTTATAACTAATGCTTATCTCACTTATATTGTGAGATTTCTTTTGTACTTGAAATTATGTCTTTTAGCCATAAAAGCTTTTTTAAAAAGCTACTCACTAAAATTCCTGTCTCTCTTTTTCACACAGAACCAAATTATTTCTTTCTCTCTCATCCATCCTGGCCAAAGCAAAGGTAGCAAATCTTTAGTGCATTTTTACTCGCATAGGCTATTCCAGCAACAGTTCAGAATACTTATCTCTGGGTTAACCATATCTTCAGAATAACTTGAATAGATTTTTCAAATTTCATTTTCCCCAAGAGAAAAAGGTCTGTATCTTTCAAGGTAGTTCTGTAAATACTAAGTCCTAAAATTATTGTTTTAAGCATGTTTCATTGTTTTTTCTAAACTGACCATGAATAATATTTTGATTTCAGGTATTTACTGTATATAGCAGCACTATGTTTGGTACTATAACTATCCATTACTTTCAATACATCTGAATTCCTTTTGATCTTGCATAATGGGATCCTCTTGTATAAAGGAATTCCTGTAAAGGGAACACACAAATTATCTTCCTAATTTTCCAGTTTCTGTTTCACGTCCTTTCATTTTTGTTTTCTTGCTTCATTATAATCCCAATATTTATTGTCTATTTTCACACAAACTTATTGCCCTATGTCTCAACCACTTTTATCTCCTATATTTAGATCAATTCTCTTTCCATAACACTTTCTAGGAGAAATAACCAGACTTAACCACAGTGTTCAAAATAAGCTTGTTTTTTAAACATGCCTAATGACATTAGAACATCTTTGGGGTTTTTTCCCTACCGTGTTCATGCTACCAACAGTCCGTTTTTTTCCTATTTTCAGTATTGTACTCCTGAAAGAGGTTTTTACTGAATCTTTAGGCAAAGGTTAGAAGAACATCAAGGCTTTCTCTTAGCTCATAATAAATAATCTGCAATTTTGATTACCTGAAGACCTTTATTCACTTAAAACAAACACTTCCTTGCTTGTTTGGCAGTCCTTTTCTGAAACTGTTCATAGATCTTAACTCATTAAAATTAAGTCCTTCATTTTCTCAGGTTGCATGAAGATCTTGAAGTTTTCTCTATCTTCTCTTTGTAAGAAAGATTTCAATTTTTTCATCTACATTTTCAGACAACATAAATTTAACTCTCTTAACTCTGCACTTATTAAATCTTAATCTTAGAGTCTCCTCAACACTTTCTCAGAGGTACATTTAAAAAACATGTAAGATCCAGCACTTTCATATTCATAAAGTAAAAGGGATCACTGCATATTGCCTTACTGATACTTTTTCTGATTATTAAAATATGGATACTGCATTTTTACCTATAAGCTCCTCTGCCAGAATACTTTTGCAGGCAATGGAAGAAGAGATCAGTCTCCTTCGCTTTTTAACAAAGAAATCAGTTGAGAGACAATTCCTTAGACACTTCAGCAACAAACGCTATCAAAATACAGGTAAACCAAGGCAAAAAGAGCTCCACTATGTTCAGTGCCTGTAAAGCTAGCTCCATAAATAATTTTGTCCCTGATTCTCCTCATCAGTATACAATGATTTTGACTTCTTAGACCTGGATTCAATCTGTCTCATTTTAGCCATTTACTTGAAAAATTTCAGTCTGGAAACTATCACAGGGGAGAAAATGGGATAGTACCAGAGGGACAGTCCAGATACTAAGGAGGCTGAATTGCCTTTGGACATGTCTATCAATCTTCTTCAATTACAGAGGTGCTTAAAGTAACTCAGCTCTTAGCTCAGGCATTACAATTAAATGCCTGAAGTTAATTCTATTTAATGTGTTTCCAAATCTGATTTAAATCCATGAAAAGGCCACAGGATCTTTCTATTGCTTTAACTGACTGTCAGTCATCTCTCCATCAATACTTCTCACTTTGCCTGGGGCGAGGGAAGGGACATAGAGCCTTCTCTCTATCCCATTTTTAAATGATTGTGTCAAATTGATAAATACTTTTGATTTTTACCTTCACTTCTATTGCTAGAACCGTAAGGGTTTGCTACAATACTTCAATTCTTTTTGAAGTTCTATGCTAAACTCTGTCTGTGTACTGGCAACTGAGAAACCATATCAGCACATTCAGCCAGTGTCATCTTTTCAGTGCATGTTTTATTCCCACAGAGCACTCGGCCTAGCTCTTTTCCACTTTTGTCCTGGCAACTCCTCTACAAATGCAACATGGAATGCTAGAAACTTTCAAAGCTGGGGGGAGGAAGCATCCCCAAGTTATTTTTCTAAAAATATTTTTCCAGAAATAACTAATGCAGAATATGAAAATGCAATAATTTTATTTTGAGGTAGAGATGTTACTTCTTCTAAGATCCAAAATAAATCACTGAAAAGCTTTCAAAACTGACATTTAATCCATGAATTCAAATAATTTCTAAGATGGATGATCCATTAGAAAGATACTTTCAATTCCTCATGCCCTTGTAAGATTTTAATCTACAGCTAGCAGAAAATGCATTTACACAGCATGCTTTTCATAGCAAGGCTATAATTTATTGATAAAGCTTTAAAAAAAATTCTATGGCTGGTTATGTACTTTTTTTTTTATCTATAAATAATAAAGGGAGACTGAGCTAAGTCTCATCATTTACATAAACTTGTTGGATAACATTTTTTCTAAAAAGAAAGAA
This sequence comes from Pycnonotus jocosus, assembly GCA_013400435.1. Classification (NCBI taxonomy): domain Eukaryota; kingdom Metazoa; phylum Chordata; class Aves; order Passeriformes; family Pycnonotidae; genus Pycnonotus; species Pycnonotus jocosus. The sequence goes on from VWYP01014109.1 coordinate 150,917, forward strand.
ATAACTGTAACTCTGCAAAATAATGGGGATAGTTCCAGTGGTAGTAGATATTATCATAGATACAACGTTCGATACACATAAAACCAAATTAAAGTAAAAAAACCCAGATGAACCCAGCTGCCCTTCCCCTTCTATATACTTCCTGTGTGTGCACTTGGTGTTCTCTCAAAGTGCTACCTTGAGTCTATGGCATGGACAGCCTGCCTTTAAAACAGCTTGAGAGGTCAATCTAGGAATGAAGGGGAAAGAATATCTGATAACCTGGGGCACAGCAATACTGATTAAGCCAAAACCTTATTTCCCTACAATTCTTTCCTTAAAGCCATCATCTTGCTAGGCATTAACATGAGCAAAATCAGACATAGGAAGTATCTGTTTTAACCTCAGGAGAATTGTATAAAGTTTTTCTAGGTAGTCATATAGTGTATTGTTGTCTCATTCTTCCCACTGCAGAAGTATACTCACTTAACCATTTCTATTCGCTAATATGAAATCTTGTATGTAGGACTATAAATTTAATTAAAGAAATAAGAGTTTGCTACATTAAAAGTATAATGGATACAAATAGAAAATATAGGAGATAAGGAGGTTCACTTAAATTGACTCATCAAAGTCTTATGTTCAGCTACATTCTCTCTTCTCTTATGTCAACTGATCATCAGACAGCAGAAATGTTTTTTCTTTTGAAAGACTCCCATAAAGAAGATGTTCCTTTATATCAAACACATCTGAAGAACAGGATTCTGTCTCCAGATATCTGAGATTTTTGGGCTGAGAGCAGCTAAATTTATATAGACCTTTACTGGAGAAAAGTTAGGTAGAGTCTTTTTAGGACTTTGTGTAAAGGCCTTCAGCTGCATGATAAGAGCCAGAATCGTATCTATTTAAAAAAAAAAAAAAAAAAAAAAAAAACAAACAACAAAAAAAACCACCAAACAAACAAAAAAAAAAAACAACAAAAAAAACTTCCCTGAAGCACCAGGGAATTACAAATTTTGTACTATGTTATTTTATTTTTAGCCAAAGGAAGGAAAAAAAGAGTACAAATTTTAAGTAACCATTTAAAATTATATTTCTGTCTAAAATCAAAGGATGCAGTTTGGATTCAGATGAATAATGTCTCTTCCCTGATCGGGCTTCGGGATGACATACACAAGACATGCACTTCACCTCATTCTCATTAAAGAAGGTGTTCTACTGGTCCTCTTTAGCAGTCATGATAAAACAAGATGCTGCTACTGGAATTCAGTTTTAATAGTGAATTTCTTTCCCTTGAGCTAAATCTCTCTTCTAAAACAGGCTTGATTAAAAAGAGAAAAATGCTGTTATCAAAACAGAGAAGCCAAATTTTATGTTGCTAGATTATGGATGCTAAACTAAAATACAAAATATGCTATATGGACCTTGAATAAAAGACATAAAATCCAGAAAGAGCATCAACCCCTTCTTCTATGCCATTATCCATTGTCAACAGAATTCAGGGTGAAATATCACACTTGCAGTCATAAATATTCATATTTTTAGCTATATGCATGCAATCTCCAGTAGTTTGTTTGCTTTTTAATGGTTCCAAATTTGTGAAGCATGATATGAAGACTCTTAGCATAGAGATGTGCTACTGGGATAAACAAATGTATTTGCTTGAGACTGTAATAAAAAGTACTATTCAAATATAATAATTGAACATTGTTTATGGTAATTATTTGCTAATGACTCTTCTCATCTGAATTAGTTTAGAATACCATTTTAATCTTAATTTAGCCTTTTTGACATTCCAAGACAGTACTGTAACTTACATGAGAGAATAATTGCTCTTCCTGAGATAATGGGAATTTTTACACAGGCCCTGGAACATTGGGTTTTAGCTTTGGTATTCTGGATTTAATCAAAAAGCAAAAAAGTGTTGTCTTCAGAGGAGATTCATTTGGCATGCTGGATGTGTAAATCTTACAAATTACATAATTGGCTTGGTAATAGTTTCTCTCTTTTACTTTCAATAAGCATAGAAAAATCCTTCATCAACAAAAAATGGCCAAGACTACATATATATATATATATATATATATATATAGTATTTGAGGCATCTGCAGTAGTCACATCAGTCCGCTGGAAAATGAAAAGTCAGGAAGAAATCTCTTTTCTTACTCCTTCTCTCTTTTTTCCAGTTAAAAGCTTCCATCATTCCCTTAGAATGAGTATGCCTGCTTTTATGTGATATCACAAGCTTTTAAAACAATTTATTCTTTACCATTTCCAGATGTAGACCCTCAGAGGTGCCAAATTGGTTGCTCTTCCTTTTCTTCCCACCTGCTCCCCTCTCCCAGTTCCTCCTGATAATTTTCTCTCCATTTGCTTTTTCCTTTTTCTTCCTTTTGCTTTTTCCCTGAAATAATCAGTGATCCTTCTGAGGATTAAGGTCCTTGTCATGTATTTGATTAGTGTAAGTGTAAGTAAATTATTTTAAATAAGCAGTTAAATTTTTTTTCAAACACAATTAAATTGAATAGAAATTCAGATTTGGGTTCACATGGAGAAATAGATTTTTGAAAAGGAATAAAACCCCAAAATCTTTGCAAAGAACCCTTTAAAAATATGTATTTATAGATCAGAGCCTGAACCTGTCTAATTACACATTAATCATCCTTCAAAGGAAAATTAATCCAACCACTTTTGCGTGAACAATGCACCAGTATTGCATTCACATGGGCCTTGATCAATGCATGTGAAAACTTTCTTATTAACCTTTTCTACTGGACAGAATTCATCCATTCCCATAAAGGCTTTCAAAGCATAAATGATATTTGACAGAAAATCTTAAATAGAGGGGATGGGGCAGTAGGTGAGTAGAAATTCTGTTTTAGACTTGCCAAACAAATCTACAGTTTGATCCAACTATGTCTGGAGTTGATACATCAGCCAGGCTGACACATCATGTAACTAGACTGCAAACATTCCAATCTGTGTTGCCAAGCTTCCCACTGGCAAGAAAGAAAACTTCCCACAGTAAGACTTAAAAATCAGAAAGTAAAGCCAATAGCTTAAATCAGGACAAAACCAGGTAAGATTTATGATCTCTATTTGCACTACAATATTGTTGGAATCAACATTTTTGAATCATATATATATATGCTCTTTAAAATCATTGTTAGCAGATACTTCTTTTATACTTTTACATGGCTCTGCAAAGAACCAGTTCTTTCAATATTTCTCCTAGAGAAAAGAAGCAAATTTGTATGATGTTACTCTTCCCTATGTGTTCTTTGAGAACCTAGAGAAACACATAGCCTCTGAGTACAGAAAATACAAAATCATTGAAAAACAGGAGGGGCTAAAATGGGGGACTTTAGAATCCTTTTTTTGTTCTGTTTCATCTTTTGCTGTTTTACTTTAAATATTTGAGCTAGCTTTTTTCTTTTTTTCTTTTTTTTTTCTTTCTTTTTTTTTTTAATCTGTAAAACCAGTGTTTATTAAGAGCCAAAGCAACATTCTGGAAAGCACTTTCTTTAATACACTTACTAAATCAGAGTGTCTATACAACCTTTAATTTATAAGTGATTCTGAAATGGGGAGTAATTCACAAGGATCCTTAAGCTTGTTGCAAACACGCTTTGAGAGGGGACAGTCAGCAGGTCTGAAACTATTCAATATCTAAGGAACAATTAATAAACGTGGCAAAACCAAAACTGGTTTAACTCAATTTATATTTGAACAAAGCCATGTAGGGTGTAGAACAAAGTAAAAAGAAATGATACATATATATAACTAGTACAAAATGTAAAATCATAAAGAGATGAAAACCATTTTTTTTCCTGTAATAAATCAGGGATAAAGAGATGCTTCAGCCAGAATACAATGAGGAAGAGAGGGAACTCAGGGGTAAGGTGTTATCAGAAGTTCCTTCCACTGAAATGAATAATTGTGCTTTTGTAGTACAGCAGCCAGTCGCTGGCAAACAGAAATGCAAAGCTACAATTTCTCAAGCAGTAACACATAGGCTGCATGGCTTGATACAAAAGGTTTTCAGCTGGAAACATTGCTGATATGGCTACTCCATTTTCTTGTAGTAACTGATGGATTTTTAGTGGAGGTGAGTCAATACTTCTTTTGGTATGGCCATTGCTAATCCAACCACATAATTCTCCTTTTCAGTGCACTGCTTTGGAGCATTGCTGCTGAAAAGCCTCTTGCAGTGACTGGTTATTCATTGAATATTTCCACATCTAGTGCAATGAAAAGCCACTAATCTAATATGAGGGTTTAGCTTTCAAGAACATTTCCCATAAGAAGCAGTTACGGTGGCAACCACTGCTGTTGAAATGTCTGAACTATGTGGGATTGTACTGAAATTCAGAGAAGAGGAAAACAATTTGTTTAAGTGCATAGAAAATCTTTCTGACTGCAAAATGATAAATGGTAGAAAGAGAAAGACTTGATGGAACTTTTAAACCTTAGTTCTGCTTTTGTGCCCACCTAATTAAAATAAAAAATTCTTTTTTTATGGCTGCAGCAACTATTTAGAAAATTCTCTAGAGACGTGACTGAAGGGAGTAAAGAGAAAAAATATTGCAAAAGCATGGCCCATACTAAAGCAGAAGTGTTTCCAGAATATTCTTGTTATTCCAAGAATATTCTATTGAAGAATGTACATATCCTGGTCACAATGTCCAAAATCTAGAGTGAAACACAGTTCTCTTACACAATATTCTTAAGAGACAGGGAAGAGCTAAAACAACTTAAATCTGCATGCATTAAAAGAGAGTGAGACAGATTCCTAACCTCTTCAGGTCCCTCTCAAGTCCCACTCACTCTCTGTTCAAAAAGTTCACCAGGTACTTTTGGAGACATCAGTATCATCAAACATTCACACAGACTTACCAATGACTGGGTGATACTCAAATTGCTCATCTAACAATATTGTTTCCAGCTCCTTCTCTGTCTATTTTGACTGCAAAGAGTGCTGAATTGCCACACAGTGACACATCAGAAGGGAAGTGCCATACTGCTACCACTACAGCCACCACAGAATACACAAACTACAGATGACACTTTCCTGGGTCAAAAAACATTGCCTCCAAATAAAAAAGAAAAAAATGTGAAGTTTACATCATCTAGACAGAAACAAGAATTTGTTCCAGGAGTAAAAGGCAGTTGCTTGAGTACATGACATCATTATACTCATTCTGTGCAAAGCAGTGGAGTCATATCAAGGGCACTGTGTTTGGGGCTTTCAAAGACCATTTTTAAGAAAGAAATGGAACAAACATAAGGTGGATATTCTGTGAAAAATAATTTAAAATAAATAATGCTTTTTTAAAAAGAAGGAAATTGTGATTTGGAACATTTCCCTAAAGGCCACAAAATTTCCAAAGCTATGATCAGGACAAAGGAGAAATTAATTAATAACCCAGATGAAGCACAGGAAAACAAACAAATCTCTTGGAAAATGTCATTTAGAAAATGAGATGATAATAGCAATGAATATAAATTAGCCACTGGAAAGTAAACTGCTAATGAGGAAAGTTGAAAGTCGTAAGAAGAGTCTGTGACCACTACAATTAATGCCAAAGGAAGAGACTTTTTATTACACTAATAATGATCGGTATCTTAATTGTATTGGGATATTGTTCAATAAGCAAGGGGCAAGTGTTAATAACACAGACACTGAGATTTTCCATAAATATTTCTACTATGTACTTTGCTTGTAGAAAGTAAATTATGTGGTTATAATGAACTCATTCTCTTAGTACTGAGACAAGATATTAGAATAGAAGCTATTTTAAATTAATTTAATTCAAAAGCAGTTCTAACTCAGCACATCCAGATAACTCTCAACTAATAGCTAGAGGAGAACTGGTATAGGAGAAGACTGAACTGTTGTGGATTTTAAATGAGACCAAAGACTCATCTCCAATTCTTAATGGTAATTTTCAGAAGAGCAAGCTAAGAAAATAATCTTCTGCCAAGACACGGAAAGGGTAAGTGGGGAAATACTTGAAGTAATTACAGACATTGTTATCCTGTGTTGATCCCAATGAAAATAATGGAATAGCTGATAGGGGACTCAATTAAAGGACAGCAATACATTGAAGTACTAGTCTAAATGCTCTTACAGATAATAGATCTGAATACAGTTCAATATTTTTATGAGATTACATTTTTGATTGATAAAGGTTAATAGTGTTATACAATACACTTAGTTTCCTGTAAGGGCAACTAAGTGCACACTGCACAATATCCTAATTAATAAACAAGGACACAAAATCAGCATTGCATACATTAAAAGAATTAAACCAGTCAAGGATAGGTCTTGTTGATCTCACTGGACAGCACCAGGTTCTGGCTGTATTTCCAAGGGCATTGCCCCAGAGCAGAGCTGTTGGTGCCTAGCTGTTTAATACTTTTTATAATAGTAATAATATAAATAATATAATATAAATCATTTGTTGGAAAGGAATCAAACTGAAACAAAGATTAAGGGAGTTGTAAATACTGAGGATAACAAGTCATTGACAGAATAACAAAGATCATATATTAAATCACAAAAAACATTCAGGATGGTGTAAGCAAATCAAACTTCTTGATCCATCCCAGGTAGGCCATATTAGCCTGAGTAAATTACTGCTGCATTTCAGACCATATTTTGGACCAACAATGAGATCATTTTTACTTCCGCATACAAGTGAAATTTAAGCTTTCAGAGGAATTTCTAACAATCTATAATTTATAAAAACATGTATTAAAGACAACAAGGAGAAATAATATCTGAAGTCATCAGACACCTAGAAGGCACCTGAGTAGCAGCTTAGTTTCCCTGGAAAATCTGCAAACATACATAAAGATCATTGACTTATGGATTTCCAGAAAACAAAAATTATGTAGAAATTAAAAAGCAAATTTTACTGGCTTAAATACCCCCAAATCATAACCACATGGTAAGAAAATGGGAGCTCAAATAGCTCAGAGAAAAGCTTCCACATTTCAGAAGTTAGGAATTCATCATCACTGATGAACGTTAATAGAAGAGAGAAGTCTGACACATCTTGCTGTTGAAGGAGAGTAACAGTAAGACTCCAAGTTTGCAGAAACTTCTTTTGTATTCACAAGTGGTTAAAGCCCTAAAGAAGAGTGTGAATATGCCCATATTGCTGACAATCAAAAGGGCACGTTCACCTGAATACTGAGAAGAAAGCATAGCCACAAGGTATTTGATTTGTAATACTGAATGTAGTTACAGAACAAAATTATGTAACCCTATTTACATCTAAATATAGGCCTATTCTTCAGGCCTCAAAACTGGAAGAATTATACCCAGGACTTACAGGCATGCCATGGATAAACAAAAACCACTTCCCCATCTTACCACAAGAAGATTCTGATAACAAGGAAATTTTTTCCTCATATAATGGCATTGCAATTATAAAAGCAACAAATATCAAATGAGAGTGGAATACAATGCATTTTCATTATGCCATTAGAATTTGTACTATGAGCAAGCAGTCTTGTGAACAGCATGAAAATACAATGATTATAAGAATTAAATGCATATGTAGTTCACAGATTGTTCCTGGAGACATTTCTTCATTTATTTATTTTTAACTTGAAGCCTTTGTTTCCATAGGAATCAATATTTCCTTGTAAAGTTAATGACTACTATAACATGTTAATGAGCTATGTTAACAGGCAATAATGATACTATTAATGTTGCTCTATATCTGTGAACTAGATTCAACAGGGAGCAAAAAAATAGCATAACACTGACATGTTAATGATTAGATCCACAGTGATTTCTCTACCTAAATATTCTTAAATCTATTTTCACTAATTATATCAAATAAAACAGTAAAACATCAGCAGCAGCCATTTCACTTGTTACTGTGAAATATCAAAACTATAGCTACACTCCCACAAAGTTTTGCAAGTCTACTTATGATTTGATTTAAATATTATCAGTAATATGTTATCAACCCTCCATTATTGAAAGCTTATGAAATTTTCCAATGGAAGCCTAATTTTTAGTATTGTGTGGTCTTCACTGAACTAATTTATCCAAAAGAGGATAGACAGCTCAGGCATAGTGGAAATGTAACTTTTCTATATCGGGGAAAGAGGTAAGCAGTCTCCAGAGAAGGTGATTCAGCACACCTAGGTTTGATGCCCAAAATAGAGATTATAAAAAGTTTCCTGTACAAAGGAACACATCCAGGCTTAATTCTCTCCTGAGACAAATTTTAAACTTCAATAAAGCAAAAGCTGGTTCATCCTCATTTTTTTTCACATTGGTAATATTCTCATGATTTCAAGTTAATATAAAACTAATAATATTCATGCTATGATCTATGGTAAGAAACCTTGCTAAAGCTTACTTTGAATTTAACTATTCAAACTATTAAAAGTTATATTGCACAGAGATTAAAAAATGCATATGGCTCTTGAAATGATGCTTTGGACTTCACAGTCCTGACAATTTTGCAGCAGTCAGACTGAACAAGAAGACTTGTGTTGCATGCTGTTGGCAACAGCAAGAAAAAGGTATTGGATACCTGGTTTACCTTTGAAGAAAGAGGTGAGCCCTGGTTGAGTTAGAAGCAATATTTATAGATATTTAAGGAACAATAGTCTGTTGGTTAACTTAGCTGCACACCAGCCAGCCAAAATCTGCCTAAGCACATCACTTTTTCTTCCCTGACTCACAATATATTATTAGCAGAAAAACATCCATCTCTGGCATAAGACAGGCAGCATAGCAATGACACAGAATATTTGTCCGAGGCGACATCAGATAGCAGCATACCTGCCGCTTCAATGTGCAGCAGTGAAAATGCACACATTCCAGAGGCAGGGGATTTATCTGCACAAGGCTTATCTGCACAAGGAAGGTCTACATAGTAACTATTGTGCCAATGGAAATGGGCTGACTAGGGAGTTAAAGAGCTAAAAGTAGGAACAGAATCTTCACCGCTTTGCCTTCTCTACCAAAGTGCTTTTGTGGGAGGTGAACAGACAGGCTCAATTCTGACCCTAACGAATGGTTCAAAGTGAATGCCAGTGCACTGCCTGCCTACAAACATACTGATGATTCTGCAGACTGGGAACAGGTTGTATAAAGACAGCAGGCTACCTTCCAATCTGTTCATAACAATGTCATATTTGTCTCCTAAAATGTATTTTCTGCAGGACAGGAAAAGCAGTATTGGCAGATCTTCAGTGCACAGTGGAATAATTTGTTCAAAGGTTTGAGGCATTTTGATTGGTAAGGAACAGAAATGTTGATGCTCTTCCAAAATAATTAAGCAGGAATGTCTGAAGCACATCAAGCAGTCTGAAGCTGAGCCTCAGGTTTCAGGTTTTATGGGTTCATAAAAATCCATCCATGCTCATAGTTTTAGAGACTCCAGCTTACTTTGCATGAGCATGATGTAGCCAAAGAACCACATTCCCTCCAAAAAATCTGCACCTTCTTTTCTGACAGGACCCAGAAACCTTATTCTGACTTCTAGCACATACAAGAGTTATGGAAAAAAATATTGATTTTAAAAGTATTGACAACTTGTGTGCTGAACAGTCATAATTCCTTCTTAAAACCTATGACTGGAAATACTTTATGCAGCTTGGAATTAATGATTCTGTAAATTCTGGGATGAAAAGTAAAAAGAGATTTCATGATAATAACAGCTCATTATCATACCCAGTTTGGGGTGCCTTTTCAATCATTCAACAAGTTTTGAATGGAAAATTCCATTGCTTTGTCATAACAGAAATCTAATTTATCATTGATTACTTTATTTTTTGGGCAAATAATTGGATTACTGCACTGTAAATGTTTACAGCAGAGATCAGGATACAACTTTCAATGCAGGTAATCTTGAATTTCTCCATATCTGAATACAAATTAATGAAACAAGTTAAAGCAAAAAATATGCAGATTAAAAGAGCATATTAAAGGAAACTGCTATCTTTGCTTAGTATCTTTGCATATTTCACTATGTCAAAATGGAATTGAATTTTTTCAAATTCATGGTGTTACCTGAATGCAAGAAAGTTGCACAGAGATCATGTTCCATGTCTAATGGAACTTGCTGCTTTAGTCTTCACCAGCACTTCCTCCACTATCATTCACCTTCAAGACTACAGATAGAAAACACATGAGGACAAACACAGCAAACAGTGGGCAACAAGCAACTTTATGGAGATAAAGAACTCCCTGCATCTAGTCCTGAACTAGGATCCTGTTGCACATAACTTGGAGCAGTGACAGTCTAACTTATTCTCTTAGATGGGGGCATAACATGACTATTCTCTTCAACAAATCCTATTTAGCATCCTTCATTTTAAAAACAGTACTTCTTGTTCCCAAAAAACAGCGTGTCAGTGAAGCTCTGCTGGATACCTCCCACTCACTATATCATGCTATGATTTTCTACAGGTTATCTCATTTCCATAACTCATTTTCTGTATTTTACTTCCAAAATGCAAAGAAAAGTTAATAGAATAAAATTGCACTTGTTCTTTGTTGGAGTTTATTTAATGACACTTGAGTGTTAGAGGGAACCAGTTAGAATAATTTTTAAAGTAGCGTTCATAGAATCATAGCATGGAAGCTGGAAGAGACTATAAAGATCATCTAGTACCAAACTCCCTGCTGTGGACCGGGAAACCTTTCACTAGACCCAAAGGTTTCTCAAAGCCCCATCCAGCCTGGCCTTGAATAGTTCCAGGGATGGAGCACCCACAACTTCTCTGGGCAACCTGTTCCTGCATCTCACCACCCTCATCTGCTTGGCAAACTCACATCCACTTTTCGCATGCTGAGTCATTCAAGATTTTAGTGCACATAGACATTTCTGGAGGTCAAAATTCAGTGCAAAATACTTTTTTCTTTCCCTACAAAATATTATGAAAGTAATACAAAATATTATGAAACAAATACAGTTTCCTTAGGAAAATGTAAATTTCCTACTGAGCTTTACAAGCAATAACATAAGATTTGAAGTTTCCTTATCTTCACCTGGAGGTAAGAAAAATTTGAAAATATTAATTCACTTGTTGACACCACATATGCATAGGCACAGATAATGTTCTCCCCATTATGATGCAGTAGGTCAGGAAAAAGAACAATTAATACATTGCTATCCAAGCACAAAGTGTTAAAAAGAAGAGCTACAGCACTGTTTAAAAAGTGGTGTCTAGTTTTCAAACAGACTACAAAAGTTACCTTCAAAAACTTAAAAATATTTATGGAACAAACTACAAAAACCATAACCTTTCATCTAGTCTATTCAAATTTCTTGACTAGTCAAGCGTGAGAAGAGCACACAGACCATCAAGAAGGAAGCTTTGCAGAGGATTAAAATGTAATAAAAATGCAAAACAATGACCTAGTCTGCATTACACTGTGTACTAGTTAGCCATTATTAATTATTTAACTCTTAAAGTTCTGTGAAATATGTACAAAACTAAAATAAGATTTCACTTAGTCTTAATTTGTAATTTTTTGTAGTCCACCCAGAATCTGAATTTTCTGGAAAATTGTCTTGAAACATTTATTTATCAGTTATGAGTTTTATACTGAAATCATGAAAAATTAACGGCTTTCAAGCTGAAAGATTTGGGCTAGTGGTTGCCTTTTTTCTTCACTAATGTTTTAAATGATTATTAGAGAAACAGGTATCAGTAAAGATAAAATAATCTTCATATAATGACTTTGAGGGTGAAGAGCAAAAAGGTATGAATTAAAATCTTTATGCGGTAAAGTCAGATTAAACTGAAAAATGCAACATCAAATTATGAAACAGGTTCCTATGATGTTCTTCTCCAAATGTAACTGGAAAATACAATTCAGATTGCAGAAGATAAATTATTCAGCAAAGGAAAATCTGCTACCACCTGGCTCCATAAAATAAGCCTTTGGCCCCTATAAAATCAAAAGTGAGAAGCTCAGGCTGCTTTTTTACATCTCACAAATTTGAAAGGAAGTGATTTAACATACTTCAGCCACTGAAAAATTCTCGTGCTATAGTCTGCACCACACAGTGAAGCAACAGGCACAGACCTACACATGATCAGGAAATTAAAGCACAACTAACAGGTTAAATGACCTCCAGGAGCACTTTTCACACGTGCTTTGAAAAGCCGTCTCACTTCCTAGGAAACTGGCAGTGACCTCATGAACTGACTTTACAATTGCCACGTGTGGCCTCAGACTGGGCAGATGTTAGAATGCAAGAAGTTAGAATAAGTAGCTGAGAGTCAGCTTCATTCCTTGTTTTCCCAAGGAATCAATAGGCAAGTGACAAAAGCCAGCTCACAGAGGGTTATTAATTTCAATAACCTGCTATCAAGTTTAGGCACTACTCCTCACAAGTGTGAATAAAGCAATATAAGACCTCCAACTACAAACCAATGTGTTCAGGCCTTGCTTCTGGTCTCCTGTCATAACTCTTATTTGGAAGCCATGAGTTATGGCTCCTTTATGACTCTGCTTTCTTGTAATTACACTGATACATCTTTATTAGCATTGTTAAATACGTGTTATTGACAAATATAACACTGATTAAATTAATATTGGACTAAAAATGGATGCCCACACAAATTTGTGGCACTGTTAGGAGAAGTCTGCAGCACATAGTAGCATTTATTAATAGCTTGTATCAAGCAAAAAATGAAAAAAAAAAGGAATTAAAGTCTAAGTATATCTACTTGAACAAGTTCCTGAACTGTAACCAGTATGTCTCTCATGTCAGATTAAGGCCCTTTAGCTCTAAAACATGTTTCCCTATATATCATTTAAACATACCTATGTATTAGGCCTTACGAATGAGTATGGTTTTGTTGTCTTTCAAATCAATTATATCGCAGGAGAAGCTGACAGTTGAGCTCATGTCTCTCATGTGTGATGTTGAAAGTGTGTACTGCAAAAGAAAAATCATTCACCAAAAGACAAACACCTCACAGGGCAACATCCCTATGCAGTCCTGCACAGGGAGTAAGAAAGTTTTGATAAGCCAGTGCAAAAAGCAGAGGCCACTGTGAATGCACACAAGTCCCATGTTTTTTCCTCCTTTCTACATGCCAATCAGTGTCAGATGTCTAGTGCTAACAAAGCACTACACATGTTTAGTCTTGTTTAAGCATGGCTGCCTAAATGGCAATCCTAATAATTGCCAAATTCTACCAAATAACCCAGCTCACACAATGTACAGCTTATGGGACTTTCACACTGGATTTGGAAGGGAGCAGATGGTGCCAGTCTGGTGGGAGACAGGAGTGGCATAGGCAAGGCTGAGCAGTCACAAAGCCTCCAGGTTCACCTGCCAAAGATTTTTAAATGTACTTGAACCAGAAGAGGGGCTCTGTGCCACAGGACCACAGTGTTTGTCATGTAGTGTTGGGATCTGCAAGGGCAGATTTATGTTTTCATGCAACTACAGCTTTAGCTAAAATCTCTGCTGCCTTCACTCTGAAGTGATGTATTGATAAGAAAAATGGCTGTTAGGGAGGAGAGATTACAGAACAGCCCATCAAGGAGAATTCAGCACATGAGACAACAGATGCTTGAATTGAAATACATAGTGTCTTATAGCTGGAGCAATAGAGTCTATTTTTCTTGCTTTCTCTACTTTTCCTCTACTGTACTGAACACCATATTTCTTCTCTGCCTTTGGCACATTCTATAGATGTAAACCATCCTCTCTGTTCCTGCAATGGTATTTTATAAGAGAGAAAATGAAGAAATATGAAACTAAATTTCCACAAAAAGCCATTAAAATTTCTTTGTACTACTTAGGCATTTCTGCTTTAATATCATATTTGAGTAGTTCATAGACTATGTAAGGTATTTGTAGAACATGAGAGAGAATGATGTCATTTTATTCTCTAGGTAGTATTTGTTCTTTCTATTTATGTTCAATTTATTATTATAGTTCTAGCAAACCACACTTTTAAAGAGGGCATCATGACTCAGAGGAGTCACTCAGGATAGGTGACTTTGGCTGAAAAACAGATGAAAAACAGATGAACGGGTTTTTGTTCATTCAAGGGTTAACACACTCCCCTCAATAAAATTCCTGGGGACACTGCTCAGAGCTAACAAAATTTCCATTTTTTCTTGCTGCTAGGACTGGCTTTCTGAATGAGCCAGGCTAGAAAATTGAAGCTTAAGAATGGGATGGGAAAAAGTGGTGGAATGGGATAGCAAAGCCTATAATAATCCTTTAAGCATGGGCCAATGGCCAAAATTCCTGATATCAAGACCACTGGGGTTCAGCTTCTCTGACTCCTTTGGCCCTCACCGAAAGCTGAAATGCCCTTAGCATCTGTCAAAATTAGGTCCCAAGCTTTTTTCCTCCATCATCTGGGATGTCTCTAAACCAAATAAGCACCTTTAATCTTCTATTTGGTTGCTGATTTCTGGGATGTCTGCCACAGATGTATCTCTACCAGGGGTTTTTTTGTTAGTGTTGTAAAGTGCATTTTTACTTACTGGCAGGGAAAAAACAAGATGAAAAAAGAATTCAAAATGTTTTCGAAAGTTTCAATGTCATTCCCAAGTACCAGTTAATGGATAAATTATTATCTTCCCTCCTAACAGCAAAATCAGCAGAATTGCTGTAGTCAATTGCCTGCACAGCTGGAGATCTGATATTGCTTAATTAGCACAGATTATGTGTTACCTTGAAAGAGATAAATTTCCCTCACGAAAATGTTAAAAATCAGCTGTGTCTTCAATAATGAGACCATACAATCCCCAAGTCCTTCAGAAATGTTCACTAGTACCCATTCATCCAACCATGTATCTCTTTGTCAGGTCATCTGGAATGCAGCAAAGCTCCAACTGGAGCTGCTCAGTCTTAGCTTCCTCCAAGGACTTTTAAAAACTATTGCAGAGTTTCAAGACAGACATTTGATTTCTCCTTTCATGTTTTTGCAGAGCGATGCTCTGGAAAGGCTGGTGCTGTTGGCATTGTACTGACAGCAAGAATAAAAGCTTCATTTCTGTGGTTTTTATTTCATCTGAGGGAGTCACTTGTCCTGATCATGGTACTACTAAGTTATCCCTGTCAGCAGGCATTTGTCTTTGAGGTTACAGTTTCTTGAAGTTACAGCTTTTTCTGACAGCAATTCTTTGCCTTTGAACATGACAAGGTAGCATCACGTGATGGTTAGGAGAAAGAATTAGAATAGCCATGTGAGTCAGCAAATGTCCTTTTGATCTAGTGACCAGAAAAGAATCCTTTGAAAAGGCAATCCAAATGAAAATTAACTTCAGAAACTGAAATAGCCAACAGAAAGAATTTTTTTTTTTCAAAATGTTCGAAACCACCCGTTGACTTCTAACCACTCAGCATTTAGCAGCAGCTACTGGATGACAGGAGATCTGGATCCCAACAGTGCTGGGTGTAGTGGTGTTTTCAGTTTTATCAGTTCCATGTATGTATTTGTTTTATGCTTTCATTCTATTTGTATAATTTATAATGGTTTGTTCCATCTACCCCTCTGTATTTTCTTGCCTTACATTTTGTTTGTACCTACACATGTCCCTGTCCATCAAAGCTGTTTATTAATCCCCTACCCTCATCTGCCACTGTCAATCCTCTATACCCCTGCCCTTGGGATCTGTCCATCATTTTGAGACCTCACCCTGGGTCCAGAAAGTTCCAGTGAGACCGTCAAGTGATTGGGCAGAATCCTGGCTATTCCCTCCTCTGCCACATTGATTTGATATGATATCTGTGTTTTATGTCCAGAGCCCATCCCACGGATTGGTTTCTCACTGTACCCCTTCCCTTGCACCTCCCCTGAATTTAAGGTGCTGCACCAGGGTGATCTGCGCTCTGGTGGGCAGAGCCTCTGGTGGCTAAGTGGTCCTGCATGGATCCCAATAAACCTCAGTTGCCGTTCACCCATCAGAGTCCTTCCTTTTATTCCTCATCATTGTTCACGTTCTAGCAGTGGCAAGAACCCACAGGATCAGAAAGGAATCCTTGCATACTGGACCGTACCTTGTTGCTAGTGCCAGGGTGTCAGGGCTAGCCCAGCGAGGCAGGAGGACACTCCTGAGAGACACCCCAACCACATTAGCTGGGCAGAAGGAAACTCTGCAGGCTTTCTGCCTGGAGGCGAGATGCCTGTCCCCTGCCTGAGTCTGCTGATTTTCTGCATGAAGACCTTTCCCTCTGAAGCCTGAATGCCCTTTCACAAGCAGTAAGCACCAAGTGCAGTTATGCCACTTCTTTATTTTTATTTTTTTTTTTTTTGGTGCACAAGGCTGCACAGAGATAACATTAAGGGAGATGAACGAGGCCTGAACCCAAGAGATATTTCAGTGTCTGTGTGACATAAGAGTAGTATTTGCTTATAACCCCAAAGGAAGGATTCAGTCTTTGAAAGCACAACATGATGTATTGTCTTTGAAACTCACTAGCTAGACACAAGCACTGGTGAATTATGAAGCATTCAACAAGACAAAAACTTATATCATGGCATTGTGTATTAGTGGTCTTGAGGCTGCGATATATTAATGTAGGCAAACTGACAATAGCTCAGGTAAAGCTCGAGCACATGCAGCCCCAGATAAAGAAACAAATGGCACAGCTCAGCTCAATAACCACAGTGGGTGGCAGCCAGCCAGTACAGTTCATATGAAATCTTCAGAATAACTTCTGTCAGGCTGGAATTAGTCTTAAATACAGCCCAGGTGCAGGGTAACACAAAAGAGCTCTTCACACAGTAGTTTTACTCCATCAGCATTTCTTTCAAGGTTATCAATACTTCAGGCAAACCAAGAGAGTTAATCTTTTATACTGAGGCTGACCTCAAGAGAACAAGCTCCCTTTTTCAACTTACCTCTCCTGTTTTCTTAATCCTTTATCTTGGGCTCTGATCTTGCAAGATTTCACAAGCTAACTGAGGTTAGCTTGGGTCACTGGTTAGAAGCAAAATCCAGGCCACGACAGTCAGGATTCTTCCCTTGAGTTGCTATTTAAGGTGGGTCTGTGACAAATTCCTTCAGAACTTCCAAGAGCTTGGCATGCTGGGATCAAGGGCTGTGGCATGGATTCATTACCAGGTCAGAGCTGAACTGCTATTAGGGCATGAGGCTAAGGACATTGTGGTACTGAAAAAAGTTCTCATCTACTTGAATTCATTAAAATTCTCACAACTCTGTGGAAGGGCATTTTTTTTCCATTATTATGCAAAATCTGACCATATGCAATACTATGGAAATCACTGAAGCTTCCCAATTACTTCCCAAAGTGGATGGTGAATGTTATAATTCTATTCCCTGATTTATGTACAGAATTATGCATAAGGCAACAATTTACCTTAAAAGGTCCTTCAAGATAGTTCTAGATAAATATTTCTAGATGGGTATAAAATATTATTTTCAAAAAGTGTCTCACTGGTCCTCACCAAAAAGAAAAAAAAGTAAAATTTATTCACAAATACTGGAAAAATACTTGGATTTATATTTAAATCTTATAATTTTAAAGTGACATTGATGGTTCCAATTCTACCAAAACAATAATGCAATGAAGTATAGAAGTAATATCTTGATAGTTCAAGGGCTTGAATGAAACAGTTAATGAGATTGATTGCAACTTATTTTATAGCATCAGAAGAAGTTCAGCTATTTTCCATTTAGGTGATGTAGAAATATTTAATTTCTGTAATAAAAATAAAGTAAGGATGCAAGTACAGAAAGAAGCCTAGGGCAAAATTATTCAGAAGCACGTTCTGAGAGTTTGCCCAATATATTTAGTGCTTTATTTAAGTCTGTAATTGAAACTCATTTACTTTTTAGAGATTATTTGCCTAAAAATTAGAATCAGTGTTAAAAAAGCAGTCATCAAGAAACTGATTCTGCAGAAGGAAATAGAAATTACTTATTTCAAATAAATTTTTGCTATTCTTATGGCCTTATTAAAGCAGGTTAACTGCTAGTATAGGAGAGAAAACCAGGAGCTGAAACAGTGAGAGACATCCTTTGTGGTGTCTGGAAATTAAAAAAAGACAAGCTGAGATTTGGCTGGTCAAGACTTGTCTGCCTTTTGGAGGTCCCAAAGTTCAAAGGATTAGAAGGTTTTTTTAAACAATAGACAATGCCACTCTTTTGGAAATTCGGATGTAGTAATCTGGTTCAAATAAATAGGAAAGATATTTCAGATTCTTCCAGGTTTTAAAAGAGCTTATTTCCCCAAAGGTGTTGGGGTGGTTTTTTTGTTTTGTTTTTTTGTTGTTGGGGTTTTTTTGTCTTGTCTGTGTTATCTCATTGAAGAAAAAATAAAAGAGCCATAAATAACTGTACATGATTAACTGGTCTGTCCTTTGAAGGAGTATCCTACACCTGGCAAAAACTGATTCATGACACAAGACACATGCAAACAAGCAACAAAAGGGTCTTCCTTGGAAACATAATTTCAAATACATGAGAGGCCCATCAGAGAAAATAGATTTATTTTTCCTTTCTGACAATCTATTGCATTTTGAGAGTTAAGGACAAAAGGCAGAAGACAACAAAGCAAAGGAAGGACCACCATGGTTTTCCAGTCCTCTTCCTCTTCCACTTTGTTTGCCCTCCATGCTAGCTATAACAGGACAGCATATGAAACATGTAAAACCACCAGCCTTTGGAACCAGAGCTGAAGACATCTCTGTGCTTGAAGCGGAACAGACAGCCTAGCATCTCCTCAGGTTTGACAACTTTGTTGCAAACTTGTGTATCTCACAGCTGAAATTAGGATAAAGCTGAGGAAAGGCCCCTGCATAGCAGTGAAAGTGTCAAACAAAGAGAAATGGGCCTGATGACAGACTCCACCAAGCCTTGAGTTTCCTTAATACCTGCAATAATCCTCTACAAAGTGGAAGGGATTTTTATTATTGACTAAACAATAATGCATATTCTAATCCAAGTGTCTGTGCTGTCACTCACCTAAAACAGACATGCTTTATTTGCATCCACTGAAGCTCCAGAGTTCTATATCTACCAAATCTTGTAGCACAAGCAGAACACTGGAGTAATACTAGATTAGTACTGTATTTTCAGAAACAGTTATTTCTGCCCATCACCTTATAAATACATTGCCAGTTCCTGGAGCAGGAATTCCTTATCTCATTACCATGGTATTGCTCTTTTAACTCTACTTAATATGCAGACAGAAGAAGCAGTTGGTTAATATTGCTTTCTTGACACAATACTGCATCAGAGCAGGTGCAATTGCAGAAGACTTATGAATACAAAGTAGAACAGCAGTAAGTTAGTAAGCATATGTCACTTAAGGCTGTCTTTTTTAATTCATTACTGAGAACACGAGTGGAAAATACATTTTACTAGTCTGGTTAATATTTATATCCTACTGTACAGTCCATTGGCATGAAGGGATCTCTGTATTAAATGTACCAGATGTTATGGGAGCAGTGCTGGAAGGTAAACAAATTGAGTCAGAGATCATATCATACACTTACTCAGACACACACAGCTTAGAAAGGTAGAAAATCCAATACGTTTCTATCCTAGATGAAACACTGATTATCATCTTTCCTTCATGCTCTGAGACTGCTTGGATATGGGGTTCAATTATCCTGTGACAGGAACTAAAGCTGCTGTCCTGTTTTGTGCTATGTTGTAGCCAGGAGAGCTGATTTAGTGATTTCAGTGCCATGTTCATATGTAGATAAGGCCTTCTCTTTCCTATAAAAAGCCTTTACATTTCACAAGCTGCCACTGAAATCTTCAAAATCAGTTGTGACTAACATAATGCTTGCAGCAGAAAGCCTAAAACAGCAACTATGACTCCTTCTCTGGGCCATTAACTTGCATAACCCCAGTTGGTGGATTAAATATTAGAATTAGTAACTGCTTTGCTGACCAAAAAAAGGTGGTAACTAATTCTTTGAATAACAGTGCTCTATTTTCTTCCCACTCTTCAGGATGGAGCTCTGAACAACAAGGTTTGACCTCTCTTTGTGTCAAAAGTACTGCAGGAGCTGCTCAAATTTTTCTGTTCATTTCTATGGGTAGTTTAGGAAGTTCCATTTTCTCTTGTTCTGTGCCTGAGGATTGTTCAACCCCTCAGAATCTCACAGATTTGACATCAGGAATAGTACCAGAGATAAGTGGGGTACACAAAAAAATTGCTCTATAGGATCCTACTAGTGCCTTCAGGAAAAGAAAGGTAACCCAGAAGACTCTGTTTGACCATCCATACGTTCTACAGAAAAGGAATTACTTTTGTGTACATCTTTTATGCTTGAAAAATTTCCATGAATAGTGTTGTTCTTTAGAGAAAAGTCGATCAAAATCTGGTAACATAAATACTGTGAATTACCTTGTCCATGAAGTTCCAAGCTCCAGCCACAGAAAAAGTGACCAAGTTTTTAAATTGTGCTTCGTTATTCTTTAGTCTCAATCCTTTACACAGACTTTACCCTTTTAAATTTCCTGTACTTACTTTCCTCCACTTATTCCCAAAGTTAAAAAAAAAATAAATAAAAAAAAAAGGAAAAAAAAATCAATCTATACATTCCAGCAGCAGACTCAGATCTTTATCCCTATACTCTGGCACATTCTTTCACCAGCTTAATGAATCTGGACTGCAAGTTCATATTGTAGTCATGTTACAGGGTGACATTTTCTTTAGAGAGTGTTTGAAAGCAGAAAAGGGAGGGAGGGGTTACTCTTGAATTAGCTTTAAAAAGTATAAAGACAAAAGACAAAAGAGTAAAATCCTCCACTCTGAACCAAAAGCCATGTATAAAATAGAGACACTAACAACAACAAAAAGATACCAACACAACAAATTCTGATAAATGGCATATTGAACCTAGAGACACATTATTCATGTTTTCTATAGGCTTTGTTTTTAAACTCTACCTCAAAAACAAGTTTAAGTAGAATGAATGCTCCTGGCTTTTATATGAAGCCTTCCTCTCTAAATTGCTACATTATTGATTTTAATTCAGCTCAGCTTGGTAAAGACTTGCCAGTGGAGTATCCTGGCATCTGTGGACCTTATTTAATCAACCTGAAATTCAGTCAACTTGCTTAAGTAGTAGTGAAGAATATATTGTTTTCATTCAATCTCATGTGAAATTTGACAACTTTGCCTTGATTTGGAGGTCCTCTGGAGATAAAAGACAAAACAGAACAACAGAGGTAGAGAGAAAAATAAATCTTCCTATATATAATGTTGGTGTCATTCCCACATGCCCAACAAAAATAAAAACAAGACCATAGTCTCTGGATTTTCCAGAGACCAGATAATTTGCATCTGTAGACAACTTTCTGTTGTCAACAGATGACAAGACCACAATGTATGCACTCAGAACTAGCACAGACTAACAACCTGGGAAAAAAAAAAGGAAAAAAAAGAAAAAAATCAAGGTCACAAGTGAGTAGGGAGGCCCAGAAACATGATCAGGCCCTTAAAAATGGACATCCATCTTTTCCTGCCAATTTCCAGTCTAAACTACATCTTTTATCCACATATAAAACCTTTAAGTGGAAGGCTAACAACTAAAGCAGTGACAGGCTCTTAACTGCAGTGATACTACTGGATATAGGATAACAACTATGTTGACTAACCCATCCTAATACCATTAGGCAAATCAACTTTGCTAAGTACACATGAATATCCTCAGTTGAAGCTAGCAACCAAGAATAGAACTCTTTTTATTCTACTTTCATCACCTTTGGCTACCCAAAACATATGCAGTGCAAACCCCAGCAATTCATGTCATTCAATTTACCATTTTCAGGTAAAATTTCAGAAATTTGACTGCTGTTACATAGCACAAGGCTGAAGGCTGATCATTAGAAAAGGATGATAAAAGAATTTCTTGGGATACACTACATTCATGTTATGTTAGATCAGTCATGACGGACTCTGAGGACCTCTGTCCACTCTTACAGAGTTAGTGAAAGATAACCAAGAAAAGGAAAATCGCTGTCACTAGGACTGAATTCTCTTTGTAAGGGCTGACAACAGCTTCAAAAAATGCCTAAAGGTCTGCAGGTGAAAACAGACTGACAACAAATGTGTTAGAATTACATTAAAATAGGCTTATATAGATATATAATCTTGACTAGTATCTCATCTCCACTGCTGCTGAAATGCTACACAGCTGATGACTCTTTCCAAAACTGACATCCAGTTGAAATCAACTTGTTTTTAACAATAACCTTGCAAAGATGGAGAAAAAAAATGAAAGCATTCTTTAAATTTCCAGTTTTCTCAGATTCATAGATCTTTTTCCACTGAGAATTTCTTTATGTTTCCAAATCTGTTTAGAAATCTAAATAATAGAAAAAAAATCCATCCAAAGCATCGTGGTTTTAGCAAGGTGTTGATGAATCCACAGCATGTTTCTTAAGGAACCATACTTATGATGTCCTGCTGAACTCTTGCATGGAACAATGGCTTCTGCCATCGTGCTACAAGGACTATATTTCCATCAGGTCTCTTTAGAACTAGAGACATGGATGGCTTTAGCATCTCCTCACTGCCATTGGCATTATATCCAATTTCACTACCACTCTCCACTTTGAAAGTGACCAGAATATAATTTTTTTCTCAGCAAATCCAGATAGCATCTAGTCTAAGGGAAAATTTAGGTTTGTAACTGTGTGTATAATATATGCTCTAGTACACAGATATTTTAATACAATAAATATGATGTGTGTGTGTATCTTTTTGAATTTAAATCTAAAAACCCTGAACAAATAAAATCTGCAAAGGAAAACCCATAACAGGGGAAAGGGAAGGAAACTGTTTCTTTTCTTGATGTCAATTCTGTAATATTATTGCTTCAACTGCTAAACATTTTGATCTTTTCCCAAGGGCATAGCACCTTCTATTTCTTCAAGAAGCTCCATTTTTGTCTCACTTCCTAAGCCAGAAGTTCACTGTAGGTCATTCTTCTTGTTTTCACCCTTCTATGACTTCCCATCACTTCTTGCGTCAGGCTTACAAACCTCATCCCCAGGGCACGAGCTACAATCTGCTAACATCCAAAGTCTCATACCCACTTTCTGTGTATCTTACTTTCCTTCCACAAAGTAATCAGTTCTTCTGCACAAAGTTGCCCGATTATCTTCATAATTTTTTTATGCCAATTAATTTCTTCTTCTTCCTCATGTACTATCCTCAAGGTATTTTTCATTAAAGCTTGCAGCAATGTATCTGTAGTAACATTTTACCTGGAGCTATTGCAGAAACTACCACAGGCTCTAGACACACTTTGCTGTGGCCGGCTAGAGGTAGTACTCCATGGAAACACTATGTCACGTGACAGGGTCTTAAATAAACATGCTTCTAGTTTTATTAACTCAGGATTCCAGTTCTGTGACAGAAATAGGAGCAACTCTTAACACTGGTCCTTAGGATTTATAGCAAAGTCATTGTACCCCATGATCTCAGTTCGTTCCCTCTCTTTGCAGCATCCTGGAAATAATGGAGCCCTCTCTAGCAGAGCAATGAAGTGTTGTGACCATGTGCCATCTGAAGCAGCTCAAGCAAAGGAAAATATGCACAGAGGACATAGCAGGTTACTTTAAAAAATCCACAATGCTGTAAGGGTGTCATGGTTATCAGGGATAAACAGTGCAGGAGCAGCTGTGCTGCACCATCCCTCCAGTTCAGGTTGTAAATAACTGGGGACACTCATCAAAGTAGGACCTTTGTGTGATTCTGCACATGTTTATGGCATGGTTATGGACAAACCCATAAAAAAACCTTCAGATTTTAAGTATCACCCTCAGTTCTTCAGGAAAACCACTGCCAAATGAAATGTGTGTTTCTCTATGATTTGCAGGGTTGATTATTTGCTGCAAGGAAATGTGCCACAACTGACTGCTCTTTTCATTGTAAACAAATATTCCCGTCCAGGCCCCAAGTAACGCTCCATCTAATCCTATATCCATTCTCCTGCTAAAGTCATTCCCTCATTTTCTTGTTCACACAGGTGTTTGACATGTTAAGTGATTATGATGGACTCTTCATTACTGACAATTTGTGGGGGTTAGCTGTTCATGGTTGAAGTTTGTTTCTTAGGTATTAGACCAAGCAGATGGACTGCAGATGGCAGATCTGCTGCCCAGAATTCAAAAGTGGCTGTAGAAGAAATTGTAATGTTTGCTTGCAGCATGGTGGGAGACTCTGAAACTGGAAGTGTCAGGAAGCAACCTAACAAAAGCCGCAGTGATGAAGGAAGTTAAGCGGTGTTTCAGTAGAAATTTAGATTGTTTTACACTGGGAGACTCAGTCAGAATATCTTGTCACTGTTGTCTAAATAAAACAGCATATGATCCATTATATATCATTTATACTACAGTGTGCTTATAATGACTACATTTCATAATTCAGGTATGGATGCTTGTTCTTCCCATAATCCAACAAACATTGTGCCAGCTGAGAGACCTAAGCAAAGTCCTGGGAGGTGAGTAAAAATAGGAAGGATGGAAAACATTGTGAATTTCTGCTTGTAAAATGCATTTCCCTAAAGTGAATATTGCCAAAAAACCAAAACAAAACACCTTGGCAAGCCAGGATATATTGGGAGAGAAAAAAGAAAATAAATTTAAAACCCACAAACAAAACTACCAAACCCCACACTGTTTGAACTGTGTTGTGAAAGATCTGCATCAGGAATCATGATCCACTTCCAGAAATAAAGGAAAGCTTTTTGTCAGGAGAGAACTTCTGGTGGTTTCTCTAAACTATTTGCTACAAAACTCCAGAATTTCCTCTAGTATTTCCAGAACTCTCCTCATCCACACAAATTCTTGAGGGATGTCAGCTTCACCATGGAAAAATATTATTTTACTATTTTTTTTTAAATCCTTTCCTTTAGGAGGGATCACTCTACTGCATAGCCTTAGTCTTGCCACAATTCATTTTATGCCATGTCAAGCTTTATCATGTCAGGACTCCTTCTAAAAGAGAAGGAGGAAATTAGGCCTACAAGAGTTTCAAATAAAATTCACATCAACAAGTGAAATCATGACTTCACATGTGACTATCAAACCCCCTTCTGCACAAAATCAACCTTCCTTTCCCATCCTTGCTTTCCCATCCCATGGGACATGTTTCATATCATATCTTCCATTTTCAACCTCCTGCCAATCAGTAATTACCATCCACCTGTTAGTTGTCTTTAATATTGATTTCTGCATATTATTAAAAAATCCTGTAACAATAAAAATCCTAGGCATAATGAAAACAATTAGGCCATCCATACCAGGTCCATGTTCTTTGGACACAGACCTCCAAACACTTCATTTTTGTAGCCATGCACATTTGAGGTACTCATGTGGTGCACAAATGTTACTCCTCAATGGTGGAATTGCTGGCAATATGTAACATTGCCGCATAAAAAGTGTTCTCTGCCCCAGAAACTTTCCCCTCCTGTTTGGGAGAGAAGTTGTGCTCTACCACCTTAATTATGTCACTGAATATTCCCATTCCTGCTCTCCTTTTCTGTCACACAGTCATCAGAAACAGAACTTTAGACAAAGCAATATCCTAGATCTCTTCCTACAGATGTCAAGCATATCTTCCACTTCAGAAACAAAGATGGAAAAATATAAAAAATCTGTTTTATGAGACTCACAAATAAATTCTGCCCCTTCCCCTATACTGAACTCTGGAAACACTCACAGGAAAAACACAGCACTTTGAAAAACTCTGTCTAGCCTCACACTTCCAAGATCATAGAAGGTTTTCAAATGGCAGCACACTAATAAATTAAGAGATATTGCTGTCAGCCTCACACATCACTTTTGAACTTTCTGATAAGAGTTCATGAGGCCTTTCATTAAAACATAGTTTGCGTTTACCTTTCCTTGGAGAATCCCATTCAGAAACAGCATCTGATCTGATTGTCTTTCATCCACTTTTCCTGTTGGACCAGGCAAGGGACAGGGAGATGTAACTAGTTGCCTGTGGTCACAGAGGTACCCATTGCTCCACTGGGCTAGAAGTCAGGATCCCTGCTCACCTCTGACTTCCTCAGGACTCTGCAAACCTTGACACACCAGACCCTCCACGCTAAAACACTCACTCATCTGGCTCACAGGCTGGATAGAAGTTTTCTTTCTCTCTCTCTTCACTCTCAGTCTGTGGCAATTTTTCGTCTTTGTTTCAACCAGGTTCTTTTAATAAAGAGAACAATGGCCCTTCCAAAGCCATATGTTGAAAGCTAAGGAAAACCCACATCAAAGCCAATTAGGGGCCAGATGTTCCTGATATAGATTGCCAGCAAAACCAACCAGAGGTGAGAGAGCTGAACAGTTTCCTAGAAACATGTGCCTGAATGTTAAATCCATAGCTTCAGGCTCCTCATGACCTGGCAAAATACAAGTGTGAGGGTGAGATCTCCAGTACCATTAATGCATTCTGTCCAAGGCATACTTCTTGTGTGTCTAACAGCTAGGTCCATACATGTGCAACACATATCTACAAGTATTTTATGTAGGCATATTTAAAGTATATTCCAGAATACAACTGTGTATATGGAAAAAGTAAGTAAAGCTCTCATACAATGGAATGCAGTAATATTACCCTCCAATATGGCCTCTGTTCATGAAATCATGAAGCAGTAACCTTATAGAGGAACACAGTACATAAATGAACATACAATCTTCAAGTTGAAACAGGTCATTGTGCTTTAATGGGAGCTAATGGGATGATAACTAGGAAATTTTGAGTCTTAAAAATTAGTAAAAAGGACCTATTTTTCATTTATTTTCAATCTTCCCAGCTATACCACAGGGTGGTTTTTTTGCATAAACACATGCAAGGCCTTCAGTAAACTTCAAAATCTCTGTTTACTGTTATAGCAGCATAGTAAGCTCAAAAACAAAGTGTCAAACAGAATGAAACAGAATCTGCTTTTCTATGACACCTTTCATACTCCAAGTATCCTAAAGCACTTTAAAATAAATTACTTGGAAACTGGTAGTGCAGTCATGCAGCAGTTGTTAGTTCAAACTCAGGCCTAAATGTCGGATTTTACTTTGGTAAAGAGGAAGAAAGTACCAGCCAAACCCAGAAGTTTCCTCCTCATTCTTTCCACAGTGTCCATTAGTTATTTAGATCTCACTTAGTGTAAGTTCAGCCTGGCATCTTATGTTGCCAGTTAGTTACTCATTGCTGGTTTTAAAACTCCTTTAAACCATGTGTCCAGAAATGCTCACGGGCAATTCTATACATGCAAATGTTTAAAAGCAAATCAGTGCAAACACTTTCCCACCTCAATTTCCACTAAAGGACCAGGCAATTTGCTGTCCATGTCAGCAGCATAATCATCACATAGGGAAAATAATTACAAGACTCTGACTATCTCCTTTAAAAATTTCAATTCTCCACATGTGAAGCTACTGGAAATTCCATTTCAATTTGAAAACATCACCAAACCTTGGGTGATTTCTTGGACTGGTGACTCAGATTTCTTCTGCCTTCTGTGCTAGCCTAGACTAAGAAATGCCTACATCAACACTTTTGCCTAGAGGAATTATTTGCAATGCCCAGTAAAATCCACAGGCATTACCAGTTCTGGACTCTGGCTGTTCTGCTAAATAGTTTTCTATATCTGCTGAAAACCTAGTGCTTTTATTTGTAGGCCAGAGTTCTCACTTTGTTTAAATACCCATTTCCAAACAATTGTTACAGAAAAGAGAGCAGAAGCAGCAAACACTAAACCCAGATGAATTTCAGAAAGTGGTAAGTTTTCCCAGTAATAATTCCCAGAAGATGAAGGGCAAGAGAAAAACACAATAGCTTCCTCCTTTCCTTCCTCCAGAATATAAAATTCCATCTACATCAAGGTTCATATGGCTTGTCTACTTTTTCCCTCTTCTTTTAGAATTAATATCCTTTATTAGACTAAGTAACACTCTGATTTAAATTATATTTTAAAAAAGATTTTAAAATGTCTCCTGGGACCAAAACACCAGGACAACTGTCAAAGCATACACTGGACTTCTATTTAAGTCAGCAGCAGGCAGACTGTGGTAAGCAAAAATGGTGGAGGTCACACTGCAGAAAAAGGAATAAGGGAAATAAGAATCTTTTTTAACCAGTCTACAGTCACTGACTTTGAACCCAAAGTTCTAAGCTATCATCAAAATAAATGGGAGGTGTGTAAATCAATAGATACAGGTAACCAGGGTGACCACCAAAACAGATCTGAAATACAAAGAGTAGATTTGTGTCATTAGCTCACTAGCAATGTCAGGTGTCAGAGCCACACAGGGACACAGGCTCCATCAGGCCCAGCCCATCCCAGCAGGCAGAGCCACAGCAGGACACGGGCTCCATTAGGCTCAGCTCATCCCAGCAGGCAGAGCCACAGCAGGACACAGGCTCCATCAGGCCCAGCCCATCCCAGCAGGCAGAGCCACAGCAGGACACAGGGTCCATTAGGCCCAGCTCACCCTGGAGGACAGCAGGGGCCAGGGTGCGATGCCTTCTCCAATACATCAAAGGGCTTCGCACATGTAGTTCATCTCAAGGCAGTGCTTTTATGACCTCAAGCATGTCTGTAAGAGTGTGTTATCCCTACACAGGAATTCTAATTCTCAAAACAGGCAGAGGATGAACAACACTAGGCACAATAAATGGAGTTTTCCCACACCAACATTTTTAGCATTCTAAACTGCAAGGTCACTTTGAGCAAAAAACTATTTCTCCTTGCCAGACCTACTTTTAACTCTTTCCTCCCAATAGGAGTCAATAAGCAGGGAGACAGTCAGATGACATGAGCCATATCTGAGGACTAGAGAAGCAGGCTGAGTTTATCTTTCCTCTTATCACAGATAAACATCACTAGGCTGTCTTGGGAGTTGCAGAGGATAGAAGTTTTTTTTAGCAGGGCCTCCAACACAGCAGAGGGGCAAGCACAGCACCTGACCTCACCACATGCTAGGAAGATGTTACTTATTTATTTACAAGTCATGTTCTGCTGCAATTCAGATGAGAAATAGGAGTAATCAAGAAATCAGTTAAATGAGGGCCAGTAGGATGCAAGCAGAAAAACCGTGTGCTAAGGAGCTGGAAGAATGGGGGATGTACTGTCTGCCCCCTCTTTGCCACCCACATGCCTTTTCCTTCTGCTGGGGGTCTGCTGTAGCCAGCACTATGCTGACTCCTGTATGACCTTCTGCAATGCAGCACTCTGAAGAATTCAGAATGATCAATGGGGAAAAAAACCCCAAACCTTTACTTCCAGTCTTTATTTTTATCCATGCTTGTGCCCTTCACCCAGACACTGAGTGAATAACAACAGCTGAAGAGTCAAGCTAAATGGCAGGTTGCTATCTATCTAAAATGTGGCAGAACTGTTCGTCACCTTGCCAGGAGAGTAAGAAAAAATCTTTGAATAATTCATTGAAGGGTTTGACCAACTGATCTGTGTCCCTGCACTCTCTTGTCCCTTGACCACATCTGAGTAAAGGAAAAGAGTTCTCTGTGAGATTTCTTCTCACACTCTGTCAGCAGCATACCCTGCCTGCAAGCTGAATTAACTTGACTGTAGTAATATTGTTCTGCTGAGACAAGAACGATGATCAGCACAACAGCACTGTTAAAAATGTTATAGGCTTCATAAAAACAATCACATCAGCTATAAAACGGTAGGTGATCATGACTGCTGCACCGCTCGCATCATAACTTAGCTTGACTTGCCTGGATGGAGAAACAAATTATAGATGATTCCTCTCCCTTTCCCCCATTACTGTGCAAAGTAATACAGTGTTCCCATTCCCTGCTAGACCTCTGTCACTATAAAGATAGAACAATGATTTTTAAAAGACAGAAGATGAAACTTGGGGTTGAAAACCATCTGGATAGTGTTACAAGGTCTGCTAAAAAGCAGATCTAAGCAAATTGTTAAGGTTCATGAGAACCAACAGTGGCACTCTATAGCTCAGCTGTAAATGCTAAATGGATTAAGCAGCTCCACTTAAAACTCATCATCTGCATTTCTAGTCCAGGTAAGGACTCTCTGCAAAATTACTGATAGCTCAGAATCAGGTCCTGAGCATATGTTGTCTAAAAGGCTTATAGTAATCTGTAAACATAATCTTATTGTCTCTCATGCCATGTACTCGTTTGCACTGCATAAGGCAAACAATACTGATAAGATCCATTATTCAAGTAAGACTTTACTTGACTTAGGTCAGAAATTTGAATAATAATGTCACTCTGGCAACAGAGACAATTTTCAGTTCAGAGTGATGCAGGACTCTTCAGCAAGGTCTGTTTCTGTAGTGAGGATTTGTCTGCCACTGTGAGGGCTGTGCAAATAACCAGTTTTCCAGAAGACTGTCCAGCTGCAGAAGAGAGACAATCAAGCAACATACTTTAGTGTTTATCATCAGATTCAGTTTGTTTATGCTTTTGTTTTCTTTGTTAAAATCAGAAATGCAGGGGAAAAAAAATCAGTATATTAACTGATGGAACAGTCCAAGAGGTCCAAAAATGAATGTTCTGATTTGGATGAACTATGTAAAAGTCAAAGGAAGTACACAGCAATATTTAAAAAGGAAGAGCAAGAAAAACGCCAGGTTTTTTCCACCCTCAGTGAAGGATTTGATTCATTTTTTTTCTCCTGTCCGAAGGGACTTGAGTAGAAGTTCCTGCTGATGCAAACATGAGTTAGCACAGGGTAGTAAAGAGGAATCAAGGAAGGGAAGTGAGCCTTGGTCCTCCCTTCTTAATGAGTTCTACTTCATGTGTTTCATTTAACATTGATTGGAGTAGCAGTGACTATTCAATGTTCCCAGTCTCATTCAACCTGAGCTTTATTTCTCTCCTAATTAAAGCGACTTTATAATGAATGGGCTTTTCCCTTTAAACTAGTAAGAATATTCATGCAGTTCTTCCATTTCCTACACTTGACCTTGTGACTTTTGAGTTGCTTCAAACCCTAAATATTAAAGTTTTATCAATCTCTGAAGTTGAGAAGCATATCAAATTCAGAAGAAAACAAAGATGTGACATATAAAAAAAGATAAAAATCATCAGAAATAGAAAATTTGGTTATCTGTGGCAGAGAGGGAAACACTGTCTAAGGACAAGACAGCATTCAGAGGAGCTGCGTGCCTTACAGAAAGCATAGGGTCTTTATGCTCTTTTAATTCTCAATGTATAAATTAAAGCACTATTACTATAGTAAGAGATAACCATAAAAGCCTCAGACGGAGGGGAACGACAATTAGCAAGTTCTAAAGCATTCTATATTCCATAGGCAATAATTAGTATACTAAGACTCACATTTTCTGAATATGGGGACTGTGAAACCAAAACCTTATCTTATTGGGAAATAGTGATTCATGATTTTGAATGACAGCAAGCTGCAGTGTCTATCTCTGACGGTTCACAAGGCAGCAAATCTCAGACCTGTCACTGATTCAGATGCAGATATTTTCAGCTCTGGGCTCTTGGGAGGGAAAACTGGACTTGCAGACATCCCTACGAATGATGCTTTAGAACAAACCATGTAAAACTGAAATTCTACACTGAGACAAGCACAAGATTTTTTTTTTTTTTTTTTTTGTGGTTTGGTGTTTTAACCACGATTTATTAAAATTATGTCTATTCGAGAGAGATATATCTCTGATGGAGACCATTTAGTAAAGAGGTTTATAAGTTTAATTGGATGGCATAGATATCATAAAGATACAAATGAGTGGCTATTATGCCATATACTGTTATAATAATGATTTTTCAAACAATCATTAACTCTGAGCTCAGAAACATTAAAATATAAAATATAGTGTTAAGTAATGACAATATTTTAAGAAAAAAAGGTTCAGCACTGTTTATCATCCACTACTGCATACAGCCTTAAGTCTTACACCCTCAGTGTAAAATGTTACAATGTGATTTGAACGATCACTCCACTTGAAAAACTGAGGTGGCAGAGCCTTCTCAAGAGGAAACATTCTAACATGATTTGCTGTATTCTTTTACAGAATTAGTCCTTTTAATAGTGATTTCACAGTTTGCTGCCCCTGCATTGATTCTCCCTAAACTCATCCTGATTGTCTGAATGTAAAAACATGCTACACCACACCACAGCCTTTCTGTCAGTGGTAGACAATATATAGACAGGCTTTGCAAAAGACACAATAGCAGAGGGCAAACTGAGGGGCAGTAAGAGCAGATTGAAGTAATGAAAAGTGTTCAAAAGCTGCAGGATCTGTTTTCAGCCAGCTCAGCACACCCCAGGCCTCTGGAGCACAGATTACTGCTATGTGGCTGTCAACTTCAAAACCAAAATTAACTAAAAAGCACAACTTAGGTTGCAATGTGCCCTTATGACACAGAAGGCGAGTGGTATCCTGGGCTGCCTCAGGCAAGTGGAGGGCAAGCATCCCTTCCCTCTGCTCAGCCCTGGTGAGGACATACCTGGAATACTGTGTTCAGTTCTGAGCTTCCCACTACAAGAGGGGCATGGACATATTGGATAGAGTCCACCAAAGGGCCACAATGGTAACGAAGGGACTTCGGCAACTCTCCTGTATGGAAAGGCTGAGAGAGATTGGGCTTTCACCCTGGAGAAGAGAAGGCTCAGGAGGATCAAATTGTATAAATACCTAAAGGAAGAATGCAAAGAGGACACTTTTTACACCTAAAGTGTATAAAGATGGACCAAGCTCTTCTCAGTAGCAACCAGTGACAAAGTAGCAACAGTCACAAACTGAAACAGGCAGTATTTCAGCACTGAAACACTGAAACATAATCTGAGCATCAGGAAACACTTGTGAGGATGACTGAGCACCAGCATAAGTTTCCCAGGGAAGTTTTGAAGTCTTTGCCTTTGGAGATATTCAATACAAAAAAGTGTACAGCTTAAGGACATCCATGGTGACTGTGGAAGCTTTTATTTCTAAGCCCAGTTTAGCAGTAAATCAGTAGGAGATGCCATGAGTTATTGTCAAATACAAGTTGCAGTCCTGTCACAGTGAAATTCATCTCATTTAATTTTAAACTTTCATCACTGAAAAGGCCAAGCAGTGAGGTGCCGACCTACCACACATCCTGGGAACTTTCTCCACCACCCCACAGAACAGTTTTGACACACACATACCCAACCCTCTGCTGCAAACATGCTCATGGTGGGTCTGGAAGTGGGCTGGGAATGACTGTACTTGGCATTGCCACAGTTTGCTCAAGACCTCTGCAAACAGCAGACAAGGACTTAAAGCTGGGTGACAGATCTCCTATGTCCTGCTGTTACTGAGAAAGACAACTGAAGTTCCTGAGGTTAAGAAAGTAAGCACTTTTTTACTTGACCTAAAATCTGTGCAGATTTAATCTAAAATTTCAGCTCTGATTAAGAATTTCCTTTTCTTCTTTTTCCCCCATCTGGCTGTTTATTGCTGATCCTCCTTCCAGCTGAGAACAGAAACTGGCACATCACCACCCACAGATACTCTCTAATGATCCAGGGGAAAGTTAATCACACTGTACCATCACATAAATCACAGCAGTCGGTCTGTGACTTACTCAGCCCTATTGAGGACCAGCTCTCGAGCTCCCAAATCAACCTTTCTCCTTTCTTTTTTTCCTTTTTTTGTTTTTCTTTTTTGACAATAGGACTATTTTCATTCTTTCATTTCACCTATTGAGCCAGTCTGAAGCACCATAATGGCCCATAAAACTACCATCTGGGATATAAAATGTCAGGTTTGTGCACAGGAACGAGATCTGCTGCCTTTTCTAGCTTCCCCTGCTATGATGTGCTCTGTTTAGCCCAGGGCATTTCAGAGGGAGATCGCATATGTAGACAGACAGCTCCCTAGAGGGTTAAAGTCTCTGCTGTTTTTTCCCTGCCAATATTTCAGTGTAATGAAAATTAATTTATTTCTGGGAAAAATTCCTATTCAATGCACACACAAGGGCATGTAAATACACATACACAGTTCTTAGTAATATTCACTCTGTTTATATATCTATGTTGTCACGATATAAATATAAAAGGAAAACCGATGCTCCAACAGCACCAGCTACCAGCTAGGCAGAAAGGCTATTTTTTCTCTTTCCCAGGAGGCATTGTTAACATTTAGCTGTGCTGAATCAGAGGAGAAAAGGTACTCAGAGGTCAATAGGTCCTGCACCTCAGAAGTATCCATCCTTTTGAGCACCCACAACAACCCTTAACCATACTGAGAACAGATTCAGTTTCACTCACAATAAGGGAATAAACACATTACCCCAACAAAAAGAAAACATATAATATGAACTGACAGAAAAAAACCCCCACTCCCATAGAAATCTTTTTGTGGGATCAGGAACTATATGAGGTTTATGGTATTTACCTGACAATAAAACAAAACTAACTTTGCAGAGTTTGCAGAGTTTGCTGTGGCTCGACTCCTCCCTTTCCTCCTAGTTTTGACTTTAGATAAAATGGCTGAAAAACTGGATAAATTTAACTAATTCTGACTAATATCACTAAAATTAGTTATAGTTATCAGCTATGAAATCAGTATTTAAAGTATTCCTAAAATCATTAGCAAAACATCATATGCAAGGTTCAATAACCATGATACAACATTTAAAAGTTGTACTAAAACAAACATGTGACTCATTTTAGTTCCTGGCCAGAGGACACAGCAAACAGCATATCAATTTGTTTGAGGTTATAACATTGGCTTCTGCAAGATCAGTGTTCCAGATTTCAGCACATTTGAGGTCTAATATTTGCAGATTTGCAAGGCTAAGTCACAATGAGTCCTTTAGTAAAAGTTATTTTCTCTTTTCATGTAAAATGAAGTCTCAGTGTGACTGTCTACTAGGACAGCTATCTGAAGGAAAGATAAAATACAGAAAATAAGTTTTTGCACAGAATATACCCACTGAGGCATCATTTAACTTTGCTTGTGATCTTGATTTATACATAGCTTTCCCAGTTGGATGGCTGAGGCATAAAGCAGTAGAGTGATATCTCTCAAGATTATGAAGAAGAACCTGAAATCACTTTCCTTAGCTCCATCACGAACTGTGTGACTGATGGAAGGCATCAGAGCCCTGTCTTAAAATTTGTGTGAGAATATAAATTCAAAACCCAAAATTCTGAGACCAACATATGCAAAATACTAAAATTTCCCCTCATAAAAAACACTGTAATACATAGCAGTCTGATATCAAGATTTCAAAACAAACAAACAAACAAACAAAAATAGTTACTAATTACCAACTTTAACTGAACAAGGTGTAGTTATGTCTCTCTCATTTTTTCCTTCAAAAGAAACAAAACTTCTAATTTATGCCTGTTGCAGCCTGTCATGGACCACTGCTGAATTTTAAGACATTAAATGGGTCAGTACTGCCCTTAAGAGGAAGCCGATGTCAGTAGATCTCTACTGTTACTGAAATTATGGTCAAAGAGTAACATACCAGAGATTCGTGTAACAAAGTTATGGTCAAAGGAGACAGAGGCAAAGCACAGTGAGTTAGATGGCAGCTAAGGTGGGAACAGTTGATATGCTTGGGAAAATATGCAGACACAATTTCAGGCTCAGAATCCCATAAGCAAGCGTTAGTAGACTGTGCAAGAAATAAGCAAGTGCGGGTGAAGCTGGCAGATAAGCAGATTCTCCCTTAGGAACATGAAAAGCAGACAGAGTGTCCTGCTGCAGACCAGCAGTGACTCTGCTCCTGGCCAAGAGCCTCTGCACACAGCTGGCACACAGCTGTCACCTGTGTGTTTCACACCCAGAGGTCTGGAGAGAGCACCATGGAAGCTACAGCTCACCAAGGGCTCTTCTGAAAGAACAAGCACAGTCAGGAGCTGCTGGAATTCATCCTGCTGAGATGCCACCACATTTTGGTGCTTCTACTCGATTGTCCTTGTTCAGCCATGAGAAGCATCTATTCTGGATGCTAGACCTGGGGATTCAACAATCACATCAAAATCCTATTTTCATAATAATGGGTTTGATGTTGGCCTTAAAAAAATACTGTCTCCCTGTGACCCAGTAGAGTATTGTTATCCCAAGTCAGGTGCGTGTGGGGATTTGGGGTTTTTGTTTGGTTGGTTGTTGTTGTTGTTTGTTGTTTTGGGGTTTTTTAGTTGTTAGTTTTGTTCTGTTGTTATTTTTCAAATACAAAACCAGTCTGAATGACTTGTAGCTTCATGAACTCTGGGCATTCCCAACAGTCTCTTCTGGATATAGTGTTTGGGAAATTCAAAGTGATTTCCTATCCCCTATTCAACCCTGGTCAGTTAGAACTGAGGGAGATAAGTCACCTTATAACAGCAAGATTAATCTGTAACTGAAGACTATTCTCCCTCACTTTTATTTAGCCTGCTGGCTCTTTTACTGCTATCTGCTGTGAACTGGTCCCCTTACAACATGCTCTTAAAAATTAACTGAGTTATCAGTGATATCAACACTATGTGAACATAAATATTCTTTGATTTTAAGCAAGTTCTAGCATTTGGATCACTGCTAACACTGATGACATTTGATAGTGAGATGCTCTGCTTCAACGTACCCATGAAAGGACATATTCCTTACTTTCCCCCCATGATGAGATAAAGATATGTTATAACATTCTGCTATGTTGAGAAGCTGGAGATTGTCCAACACTAGAGGTCTTTAAGAAAAGGCTTTAGCCTTTAGAAAGATTTGCTAGGAATTATATGGAACCAGAAAGACAGCCTCACAGAAACATTTTGGATTTGATTTTGCTGGCTCTGGCCTATGAAGTCAGTGTCATAAAAACTGTAATGTCTTCCTTCTTTAACAGCTGTAATAATTATTAGGATGAAATCTAATTCACAAGCTGGAGTTAAAAGGAATTAGCCAATAATGTATGATTAAAGAATAGTAACCAAGGTCGCTGCATGACTAAATATTCGGTAATCAGTGATTAGATTTTGTTGGTTGATCTTTTAAAGGACTTGATTGGAGATGACCTCTTTCTTTCAGATTAAATATCTGCTCAGGCTGAGTTACTATTGATCAAGAAGCTGACCTTACTGCCAGCACTGGCATTCCACATTACTGATCTCTTTGCATACGGTGTGCACGTAGTTGCTGGAAAACTTCAAAGAGATTCGATCAAGTTGATGATTGCTTGGTTAATTAAGAAGGTGCCACATGTTGGTATTCCAGACTGGTTGCTCTCTGCATTCTTAGAGAAATCACTCCTAGCATTCAATTAAAAAAAAGCAGGCAAATAAAAAAGATCCATAAAGCTTGCATTTTACAGGATAAATTTTGCCCTGACAAGGAGAATAAGGGGTTTTTCCCCACTTATAAGTGGAGGACAGGTGTAGCAAAAAAGAGGAATTTTTCCTCTCTGTGTCCTGCATGGTGGGTTTAAGACAAAGAGTGGGAGAAAGTGCTCTGCAAAGCATCAAAACGCAAGAGTGACACAGAGGAGGCTTTCAGCAATCTCAGATCCCATATGAATCTGTTCATATGACCAAGTGATAATGGGCAAGAATTTGTCTTTAGGATGTAGGGTCATATATCTATCTCACATCTACTAATTATCCAACAGTTATACTCCTTTTTGGCTGCATGTTGCCATAAAAGCAGTTAATGTTAGTGTCCATCCCAAGAAAATGTTGCTTTAACTCTTTTTCTCAAAGCTAAATGAGCAATTCTTCCTTGGAGAAAACATCCAGTGATGCACCAGGAATACAGTTCTGAGATTGTATTATACTCAGAAGAATATGATCTTGTCTTCATGTCAAATGTCATATTGTCAGGAACAAAATCTTGTCTTGGTCTGTTCTTGAGTGGTAGGAAATTGTCTTTGCAAAAGGTTATTAGTCAGGGTTTAAGGAACACTTGGGCAGAGGTGGGGCTTGGAGGTAGAAAACAACCAAAAAATCCTTCACACCAAAAACATACAAAATCTCAACCAATTCTACAGATGCAGGCAGCTTCATGAAGAAACTTTAAACCCACACAGAAGCCCATTTAGGCTGAGAAAATTCACAATTCATGTACAAAGACACTCTCAGATACCCTCTACTTTTAGTCAGAGAATTATTAAGAGACCCCTCCATTAGTTTTGCCTTCTGCAGTGCATGTTCCTTCTGGAAATGTGGGAAAGCACCTGCAGAGCACCTCCTCTGTGCTCCTTCTGTGCAGAGGCCTTGGCTGTGCCCCTCCCAACTCCTGTCCTGAGCCAGCACTGCTTCCCTGGGTCTCTGCTAGACGTAATAAGGATGAGCACATCATGGAACAGCGTATTTTTTCTCTGGACAATGCCAGACATGGTGATGATGTCATCTCCCCATCCTTTAGTTGCAATAATTCCTAAATCAAAGTATGCACCCCCTTACAGATGAAACTGGAAACTGTGAAAGGAAGTTGAGGTTTCCCTGGCTAAAGCAGCATGGTTTGCAAGTGAATACATTCCATGCAGTGTCATCCTTGGAAGGAAACAATCATGAAAAATAATACAGACACTTGAGCATAGTCCAGGGAAGGTATTCATCTGAATTCTATCACCACACCATAGGCTGTCTGTTTACATCTGTAAAAATATTTACTCTTGTTAAACAAAGGCTGAGTTTACAAGCACAATAAACAAAGTTGTTCATTCAACAGACTGCTCTGAAAATCAAGACCCTAATTCTCCAGCACTCTTAATCTAGCACTCATCTAGTTACCTAGATGACACACTTATACATTGGCCCTAACTCCAAATGACAGTACTAATGAATATTGTTCACCACTAGATTATTCCAGTGCCTTAAAACAAATAAATTTTTTCTTTAATCAAAATTTGGATTCCCTCTACAGTCTGCTGTTGCATTTGCTCTCATAAAATAAGGTAAGCTAAAATCAAATGGAAACAAATTTCCAAGTAAGTATCAATTTCAAATTCCTAATTAAACTTTCAAATTTATAATTTTACAAATAATATTTGAATTTGGTTTCAGCTGTAGACAATCACTCTACAGAAGGCATAAAACTGACTCCTGAAATTACAAGTTTATTTTGTATTAAAAGAGTCACTGTCAATTCTTAAAATTAGAGAAATTTAGGTTTGGGAGGGTTTTGTTCCTAAGTCCTTTTTAAATTGTTGGAAAGAAGAGAGTAACATTTTTGGGAGTAACAGAAGTGCTTGATGTGATTCCAATATTTATAGATTGCTGTGTTTAAAAAATTTAGCAAATTCCCAACCAAGACATTATTAAAAAAATCATAAAAGAAATATTAAAATTAAATAGCCACATAATCCTTTCTTGTGGAAGACAAACCAGAAACCCCTTCACTAAAATTTTTGATAAATGCAGACTTGTTCTTCAGTGAGAAAAATGTCTTGGCTTAAAAGTACTACCTGCATCTGCAATTCTATGCCTACCATATCTGTTCTCTCTGCATATCTGAGCACACAACAGAAGGGTAAAAATCTGTACAGTGTGCATAAAGTGGCTTTATCAGGTCTGTTCAGACACAGGGGGACCAAGGGGAAGATGTTACAGAGACTTCCTTTTGCGTGTTTTCTTTCAGCCCCTATGTTTGCAGTGTGGACTGGCTGCTGCCCCCTGCTCATCCTGAAGCCACCAGACCTGGTGACACAGTGCATGAACCCTACAGCTCACAAGAGTCCCATGGGAGCCACCACCTCAGCTACATGTCTCGTATCACTTTCCCTCTCATTTAGCACCACAGGAAGCCAAGAAGGACAGGGAATGGTTTTTAGTTACAGCCTGAACACAGAGAGCAGCTATTCAGAGTTAGGTGCACCTCAGAATAAGGCTGCCTCAAGTCTACATCCCTTCCATAAGACACTTTGTGGAGGTAAAAATATATGTCAGACAGCTGGAAAGTCTTATTAAAAGATTATGTTCACAGAGGAAGTAAAATCAAATCTTGCCACCCCTCTCCCCCTCCCCCCCCCAAAAACTCAGGACATGAAACTGTTGGCCAACTTTTTGTTGAACACTAGTTTATCACCTAAGACATAGCTCTGGCTGGTAACTCCTGTCAGATACACATTTTTTAAACAATAAAAAGCTGCTTAAAAATAATAAAGTTGGCTTGGAGAGAAGTACTGATTTGAGTATTTGATTCCTGTGGGAACAAGCTGGCTTTAATCTACCAACACTATGGTATAGATATTTTAATGACTTTACTTAGATATCATAACACAGAACATATTGTTTTTAAAGTTATACTTCTCTGGGAAGTGTAAGATGGCTAACAGAAAAGAAAACAAGTACACAACATTCCCTCGAATAATTTTCAAACCTGTGAAGCAGAAATCTTTCTCCAAATTCAATGTCATCATCAGACTGCAGAGGACACTTAGTGAATTATCTCCAAACCTAGAAGCAAAGGTCTACCCAAAGTAAGGGGTTAAATGTGAGAAGTCTGAAGAGACAGATGCTGATCTGAATAAGTCACTGAATAAATATGAGGCAAGCTGCAGCTTTCTGTTGACCTCCTAAGTGGTGGGGATTGGGAAAGAAAACAACAGGAAGAAATTCAAACAAAATTAACTCATATAAAATAGTAAAATTATTCAGAAGGTGTGGAGGAATGCTAATGCTTCCAAACACGTTCACCTTTCAATAGTGCCCTTGAACAAGTAAGGAAAGGGAATGCACCACACAGACAAGCAACTGGAGTCTGCCTCTCTGAACAGCCCCTGTCTGCTTAACCCATTCTAGCTGGAATCAATTCTCATGATCTTCCTGTCTGCAGTAAAGTGCCAATACCAAAAGCACCAAATGACCTAAAAGACACACCTCTGGTATGCCCTTGGGAATGAGACACAGTCCTGAGGAGGAGATCTTCCAAAGATACAGGCAACCCTAGAACAAAGAGGAAGAAAGCAACCCAAATGGTAAATTAGGAAAGTTCTGTAGATCAGGGTGCTGAGAAATTCATCTGCCTTTCTGTGCTAGCAAGACAAAAAAACTCCACAAGGGCTCAGCCCTCCTGAGCTCTGGGCAATCAGCCCTATTTCAGTGCATGTTCTAATTCCAGGTTTGAGAGTCACCTTGAAAGTCACCCATCGCAGCTCACATTTTTAAGCTTGGACACCCTCAGGGGTTGTGCAAAAGGATGTTTTCGGTCCCACCCAGATTAAATGGCAGCTCAGAGCATCAAGCACTTAACATACAGGATCAGCTGAGCAACAGCACAACACCTTAACAGCCTCTGTGGCAATGGCAGCTGGTCAGGGGAAAGCACCACACAGATGGGAACTAAATTGTGGGGCCAGCTGAGGCACATACACCGTGGGGTCAGGCACACACAGTCTGTAGGGACAGACAACGTGGGGGGAAAGGGAAGAACAACTGATTCATAGCCACCTTCTCTGAACTTGTACAATGAGCTCCACAACAACTTCCTCCGAAGGCATGGGCAGAGAAATTTGTTTGCACTGCCAGCTCGAGAGCCTCACAAAGATACCTGTAAGTGCTCCAGTTAAATCACAGCCATTTCAATATTAATACCTCATGGGGTGTGAAGAAGACCAGGCTTACCGTCACTTCCCCTTTCTTGTTTCCTTTCCTTACTCAAACATGCATTCACTACAGGAGGAGAGACAGAGAAACCACAGCTGAATAGAAGACTGACTTATTTTCTTGGGGAGCTACCAATTCATCATGGCCATCAGTAAAGGTGTTTTCCAGTCACATTATCCTTCAGTTTCTGATATTGTCCAAGATCTTATCAGCATCTTTAAGGGTCATTTCTCATCTCTCTTCTTTCATTTTACCTCAGCTTTTCTTTTAGTTCTGCAAGAAAGTGATGGTTCTATTGGTTTATGATAGAACAAAAAATTTAACTCCTTTCTTTATGAATTCCTTTACCAATTCCCATTTAAATAAGCTAAACTAAGACAGCAAAGTGGCCAAATGTTGTTTAAGGTCAAGTAGTTTTATGAGCAAGGAGTACAGGTAAGAAAGACCTGTGTAAGAGGGCTTATAAAAAAGTAGGTTTCGCTACTAGAATAGATTACAAGAAATAGACAGGCTTCTAGCAAAACAAACAAATACTGAGAGGGAAAAGGGTGTGGGATAACATCAAGATCATAGAATCATGGAATAACAGAATAGTGTGGGTTGGAAAGGACCTTTAAAGATCACCTAGTCCAACTCCCACTTTGAGGTGCAAGAACATCTTCAACTAGATGAGGTTGTGCAGAACCCTGTCCAAACTGACCTTGAATGTTTTCAGGGATGGGACATCCACTTCTCTGGGAAACCTGTTCCAGTGTTTTATCAGCCCCATTGTAAAAAATTTCTTCCTCGTAATCTAAAGCAAACCCTCTTTCAAAGGTTTAAAACCATTGCCCCTTGTCCTATCACAACAGCTAACACGTTGGCCTTCATCTTTCTTATAAGCCTTTTCTTGGTACCTGAAATAATATCTCCCTGGAGCCACCTCTTCTCCCAGGCTAAACTCTCAGCCTTTGCTCATAGGAGAGGTGCTCCAGCCGTGTGACCAGCTTCACAGCCCTGCTCTGGACCCGCTCCAGCAGCTCCATGTCCTTTCTGTGCTGGGACCCCAGAGCCGGATGCTCCAGGTGGGGTCTCACCAGAGGGGAGCAGAGCAGAGGGGCAGAATCCCCTTCCTCACGCTGCCGGCCGCGCTGCTTTGGATGCAGCCCAGGGTACAATTGGCTTTCTGGGCTGTGCGCGAACACTGCTGCCTCATGGGCAGCTCTCCATGCACCAGCACCTTCCCGGTCCTTCTCGGCAGGGCCGCTCTCGGCCCCGCTCTCGATCCCTCTACCCCCAGCCTGTGTTGATACTGGAGGCTCTCCCGAGCCCCTGGAGCACAGCACCGTCCTGGCAGCGGCGGGGGCCGAGCCTCAGCCGGGGCCCAGCCTCAGCCCGGGCCTGGCCTCAGCCCTGAGCGCTGCGCAGGGC
>VWYP01014111.1:0-60684 GCA_013400435.1 Pycnonotus jocosus
TTGTAAATGCACTTGGCATCATCCAGAATAATGTTTCCATAACTCTCAGCTGTATCCAAGCTCATTGCAGGTGCAATCCACTGGAGCAATAAGGGGAGGTGATGAGGGCACCTTACCCACTGAGTTTCAAAAGGTAATTTGGGTAAATAATTTCAACTCAAAAAAGTATTACAAAAATATTTTAATTCAAGAAGTATTTCTGATCTTGGTGCTCTTTACCAAGCTTCACTTATCACCCCACCAGCAGCAGGGCCACAGCTTTTATTTTAACTCTATGTAATGTTTAATGGTTGGACTTGCTGATTTTAGAGGTGTTTTCCAACCTCAATGGTTGTGCAAATCCAATCATTGCATTGGGATTGACTCAGCATGGAATTGTACTCTGTTAAACCTGGAGTATGGGCCCAGTGAAATGGGAACAAATGGCAAACTGTCACTGCTGCCACATGTGTTGTGCAGAAACAACAAGGATTTATTTGTGGATGCAATACTCTTAAGACCCAAGACATTTGTCTTGACACTGAACAAAATGTTTGTCATTTTGAAATGCGTCCCAGAGAGACCTCTGAGACTGTACTTGGATATGTTGGGAGTGGATGTGTTTGCATGAGAGCCCTTTGAGATCCTCTCTGTACAGAGAATATGCACAATCCCTCAAATATCTGTAATTTTATTAAAATCTGCATTAGCTGTGCAGCCACAACCCACCATGGAATACATCACTGGTGAGAAAATCTGCTCAGGTGGTCACCAGCAGCCACTGGGGTTATAAATTAGATGTTCCACCTAATTATGATCTTGTTAATAATTGTAGTTTTGTGTTCATTGTTATACTTTTGTTTATATGTCAAATTACAATAGCTATGAGTGGATGTGTGGGTATTAAGGGATC
Source organism: Pycnonotus jocosus (assembly GCA_013400435.1). Lineage (NCBI taxonomy): Eukaryota > Metazoa > Chordata > Aves > Passeriformes > Pycnonotidae > Pycnonotus > Pycnonotus jocosus. The sequence continues at coordinate 893 of VWYP01014111.1, forward strand.
AGCAAATCTGATGTATTATCTTATTTACCAGCCTATTACCCACTCAGAAAATTAACTTCTAGCTCAGATCTGCCTGAATGATCCCTGACTCTTCTCCTGCAACATGAGGGGGTGACATTCATTGAGCTGAAGGTGCACTGTGGGATTTTAACTCATCTTTTCTCCTGTTCTGCTCCATTTTCCCCTCCCTTGCTGAGATTCTCCATCCTCTGTTGGTTCATCTCACATTCCAGCTTGCCATGAGTGGGATGGGGTGGATTTGTGTTCAGTGGCTTTGGGGTCAGTGTTAGCTCACATCCAGCTGAGAGGGGAACACTGAGAGGTTTCCAACACTAAACCAGTGCAGGAATTGGCATTACACTCATTTTACCTGCTGCCTTCTAGGTCTGGAATGGGCTGGGAGGTGGAGCCACTTGCAGAGATGCTGTGGTTATTGTGGCCTGCAGCTGGGTTAGGGCATGTGCTGGCAGTACAGAGCCAAAAAAAGAACCCAGACCCACCTAGAGGTGCTGCATCTCTTAATGTGTCTGTATCCAAACTTCCAGGAACTCTTTACAGAAGAACAGCCCTGATCCAGTAAAAATTAATGGACTTTGAGTCCCTCAGTCCTTCTGGTGGCATTGAAGACTTCTGCCTGCGTTGGAAGCCCAAAGAAGAGCTGCCATTCTGGGGCTTAAGAGTGGCATCTAAGGGATGTCATGAGGCATTTAGGGAGAAAGCCAAGCTTTAAACAGCTGCAAAGAGAGCCAAGGGCTGGGAGCTGAGTCCTGCTGCTGCCTGTGTGTGCAGATCAGCCTTGGATTAGCCCCTGGCCTGGCTTGTTTGCCTCTCTGATGGTACCAGGTGACTTCTTAGCCCACTGCATCATCTGGAGAAAAACAGCTGAACAAATGGAGATATGCAGGTGATCTGCACTTCAGGGACTTGTTTCCTGTCTTGTGGGCTTTGGCTTGTTTTGTGTTTTGTTTTTCAGTGCTGAGCTCGGAGAGGATTTGGATATTTGACTCTCCCCAGCCTGCTGGCCTTGGCAGGAAGGGTTTAACTTCTCAGCACTGAATAAGGTAAATGTGAGAGTGTGAATGCTTCAGCCAGCTCGGACCAGGAGCTGATTTATTACTCAGTAGAGCAATTGAGGAGCTGGAAATGGGATGTGATTTGTACTCAGGGCCAGTGCTGGCTTGAATTCTGGGGTGAATTCTGTTCAAACCATCACCTGTGAGTGCAGCCTTCCTTCCCCTTTGAATCCACTGGAACCCCCACTGCTGCTCCCCCCATTTTCTTCTCCCTGCCCACACAGGATTAACCAGCCCAGATATAATCTCTTCATCCTTACTGAACCGCTGAGAAACCCTGTGCCAGCTGTTTTTGAGAGGAGGAAAAAAAAAGAAGAAAAAGAAAGAAAAAGGGCTCTTTTCTAATTTACACAACTTAGAGAGGGGGGAGGAAAGGAAACGTGGGGTGTGGAGGAACCGGGGAGAATAATTGGGCAATTCCCGGCATCCTCGATGGCAGCTCTTAGGCAATTACGGGGACTCAGCAGCACCCTTATCACAGCACGTTCTGGGAGATTAAGCGTCTGCTCAGCTGGCAATTAGAGCCGGGGAAATGGGAAGCTGCCACTTAGCTGTGACTTTGCAGCGGCTGTTTGCACTCCTCCGAGCCCGGCCCCGGGCGGTGCAGGGAGGATCTGTGGGGAGGATTAAATGTGAGCTGCCTTTCCCGTGCTGGGAGAGAGGCGTGTGGACAGGGTGGCTGGAAGGGGATAAAGGCTCTGCTGTGTTTTATTTCGTAGTTTTTCTGTCAGGCTGGAAAGCATACGATGCTCCCTGGTCCTGTGTTTTATCCTGTTCTGACTTTTCCTCCGTCTTTGTTTGCAGCTTTGGGAAACTTTGCTTGCTGATCCCATCTGTGAAGGCACCAGTGCTGTGTGTTTATGTGCCAGCTTCGTTTGCACGGGAAATGCAAATTTCCTTGCAATTTGCTGAGCTGGGAGAGAGATTTGTCTCTGCCTGGGCCACAGACCTCCTGTGAGATCCTGCTCAGGGCAGCAGGGTGCAATTTTTGGTGTCTTTGTTACCATGATCCTTCCCACATCTTGTGCTGTGGCTCATCACAGGACTTGGATGGTCAAATATCCTTTAGGATATTTTATCTCACTCCTGACTCAGTTGCTCTGGTCACTGCTGGTGCTTTGTGTGGATACACTGGCCCAACTGGGAAGGTGGCAAGCCCTCATCTGTGGTGTCCACAGAGCTCTGTGGGGTTTAGTGCTGCACCAGGGCAGAGCAGGGACACTTGCCCAGCTCCTCTGTTGGGGTTTGGCATCTCAGATAATGACAAGGTAAGGAAAGGACTGGAACAGGGAGGCAAAGACAGATCCCTGCTGCTCCCTTCAGCCCTGTTTGCAACCTCCAGGTGCCACAGAGGTGGCATGGCCCAGGCTGATGAGTCTGCTGTGGGTTGAGCAGCCACCCCTGTCCTGCTGAGCAGGTCCCCTGCTCCTGGGGACAGCCACCTGCTTTCCATGGCTTGAACCCTGCTGTGTGCAGGGCTGTGGCAGCTGCCTGGCCACAGGAATGCTCAGATGAGAGCTTTCTCATCACCTTGGAGAGCCACAGATGAAGTGGGTGCCACAAGGAGGAACCTGGGCTCAGCAGGAACCTCATGCTTCAGAATTAATTTCAGGATGTTTTTCTTTTTCTTTTTTTTCCTCCTCTTGCCGATTCGTCTCTCGAGTTTTCTAGGCCAGCTGTCCTCCTTTATTATCCTCACGCTACCTATTTATCTCTCCTGTCCCTTCTCCTCCCCTTGCTTCTCCTGTCCGTGGCTGAGCTCCTTTTGCCCGCCAGCACAAACAGGGCACGGTGGTGGCGGAGAGTGACAGCTCCCACCTCTATCGCGACAGCCGCGGCGACTCAGCAGAGCCGGGTCCCCGACAGGAGGGACAGAAGGTGCCGCAGCACCTCGGACAGCGCTCGCTGCTCTGCCTAAAATCGAGAGCAAAGCGGTGCCAGCCCCTCCGCCTGTGTGTGCGCTCAGGACAGCTCGCCCTGTGATGGAGGTTTGTGCACGAACGGGACAGGATCACTGCTGGACATTGCTCGAAGTTTTATTGCCACATCAGCCTCAGAACAGGGTTTGAGACAATTGGAAGATGGCAACAGCTCACATCTTGCCAAGAGCAGCTGAAACTTTCTTTGTTACAGGGCATTTTAAAGGTTTTTCAGCCAGTAGCAGATTGCTAAAGCTCACAGACAATTGTTCTGGCCAGTCACTGAAAGCACAGGTACACCTGCTTCAAACAATGCTTGGATGCTTGCTATTAACAACACACAATATTCCATTATTAAGCTTAAAACCTTCTACTCTCTTGCTAAGCATATTTTTCTGCAGTCTTAAGGTCTATCCTAGCCAAACCTAAAAACCCAAACTATTGTTTGATGTCCTTTCTTGCTGTGCTGTTGTTACTTTTCCTACTCTCAAGCTTTGCAGCTGCAGCCAGTTTTAAGTTCTCTGATCTTTCTGCTTTCACAGCTTCCTGAAAGCCTTCTGACCTTTAGTGTTTCCCACAGTCCTCATGCNCCAGAGATCTTTGTTACAGGGCATTTTAAAGGTTTTCCAGCCAGTAGCAGACTGCTAAAGCTCACAGACAATTGTTCTGGCCAGTCACTGAAAGCACAGGTACACCTGCTTCAAACAATGCTTGGATGCTTGCTATTAACAACACACAATATTCCATTATTAAGCTTAAAACCTTCTCCTCTCCTGCTAAGCATATTTTTCTGCAGTCTTAAGGTCTGCAGAAACCTAAAAACTCAAACTATTTTTTGATGTCCTTGCTTTTGCTGTACTGTTGTTACTTTTCCTGCTCTCAAGCTTTGCAGCTGCAGCCAGTTTTAAGTTCTCTGATCTTTCTGCTTTCACAGCTTCCTGAAAGCCTTCTGACCTTTAGTGTTTCCTCTGACAACCCCAGGGCAGAGCCAGGGTGGTGCTGGCCCCAGCAGACCCTGCAGAACATCCTGCCTGAAAGTCCCTGGCTGTGCTCACTGTGCCTCTACATGTGGCTGTGGTGGTGATGGGACAACCTCTTTGCTCTAAATATTATTATTAATAATAATAAAAATGACAGTAATAACATTCTGTAGTTTTGTTTTCTGTTCTGGGAGTTGTCTGCTCAGAGAGATGAGTGGGATGGAGGAGATGAAGGTCCTGGCCAAGAGTGGCTGTGGATACAAGGGTGGCTGATAGATGGCCAACCAACAGCAATGAAAAAAGCCCCCAAACCACTAAAAAGACTCCCAAAACAACAACACAAACCCCCTGAAAAATAATAATTAAAAAAAAAAACCTCCCTCAACAAATAAAAAAAAATCACCAAAACCCTAAAAAGCCCAACCAAACAAACAAAAAACACCCCAACCCCCAAAAAATAATTAAAAAACCCAAGCCAAAACACCACCCCCCAACAAACCAAAAAATCACCAAAACTCTAAAAAGCCCGACCAAACAAAAAAACCCCAAAACCTCAACAACAAAAAGGCCAAACCCAGCCAATAGTAATAATACTAATTTAAAAAAAAACCCCAAACTACCCAAAANCCCAAGCCCAGCCAATAATAATTTAAAAACCCCCCAAACTACCAAAAAGTCAGTCTCTTGTAGCTGCAGGTGTTATAAGCACCCTGCTTTAACCCTTGCTTCCCTTTCTGCTCCCCTCCAGCCATGAACAAAGCAGATGGAGCCTTCAGTCAGAGGATGACAATGGAAGTGGGTGTAGGAAACCCTGCACCAAAATATCCTGTGTGTAATTTTATCCCCTCTTATCCCACATGCCAGCTCTACCCCACAGCAGAGCTCTCATCTGAAATCAGGCACGCTGAGCAGAAATAGCCTGTGCCTTCAGAGCCTGGAGAGAAACTAACCCTTCATTGCCCACAGCTGCAGGACACAGATGTGCCTCAGCCTGGCCTTTTCCAGATCCATCCTGTGCCTGTTTTAATGCTTCTGGGGAGCCTCAGGCTCTGTGTGTGTTGTGTGCCCAAGCACAGCACGTGCAGGATGCCAGGGAAGGGCCAGAGGGCTGGTGTAGGTGAGATGTTGTAGCACAGCTGGGTTACAAGCTCCAGCCCCTGGGGCAGGGCTGTGCAAATCCACAGCTCTGCCTCCAGATGTGCAGAACATCCCCAACCCCCCTGGCAAGGGGAGCAGGAAGGGAATTGGGATTGAGCTGTACATTCCCAGTCACTCTGAGCCCTTCTCCTTCATTCTGGCGCTGTCAAACCGTGTCATGATCCTCCTGATGAGCTTTTGGAGTAAAGACAAGGGAAAGCAAGCAGTCAAATTTGTTTTAACTTCTGGAAGCAACAGGAAGGTGGCAGAGCCTTTGATGCTTTGTTAGCTTAGCAGGCAGAGATGTTCCAAAAGGCTCTGACTCAGCACAGCTGGAGAGCTTTAGGAGCCACATGTGGAGTGTTCAGTGAGGCCCTCGATGGAGAGCACAAAGGGCTGTGGGCAGTGCCCCACCTGCTTGGAGACTTAGAGAGGTACAGGAGGATAAAATCCCACTGGGAAAAAAAAAATTCAACAAAAGCTGTTTGGCAAAGGCCCTACCTGGTGGCTTGAAAATGTGAATGCCTGACTTGGATGGGCAGGGAGGGTGTGGGAACTCCTGAAGCATTTGGAGATGTGAATTGTCCATCAGGAAAAAGACAGGCCAGACCAAAAAGGTCTGGAGGGGAAGACGACCTTGTTCTGCTGTGCTTAAATCTGCACAAGTGCTTAAATCTGGTACAAGTAGAGAACAGGGTAACTGTGCTTCTGCCTCCCAAAATAGAAGTAAATTTGGGATCTGGAGGGAGGGAGAAAGAGAACTGGAGAGGGATTTTTGAGAAGGAAGGAGGGTAAGCTGAAGGAGGGTAGGTTTAGATCAGATATTGGGAAGAAATTCTTCCCTGTAAAGGTGAGGAGGCCCTGGCACAGGTTTCCAGAGAAGCTGTGGCTGTCCCTGGATCCCTGGAAGTGTCCAAGGCCAGGCTGGACAGGGTTTGGAGCAGCCTGGGACAGTGGAAGTTGTCCCTGCCCATGGCAGGGGAGCTGGACCAGATGATTTTTGAGGTTCCTCCCAACCCAAACCATTCTGTGATTCCCTAAATCCTCAGGTCAGGCTGTGCAAATGCAGTGAACCATTCCAGTGGGCAAATTATCCAGTGTTCCTGTGGGACCTGATCTTATCTGTGGTGCTGCACAGGAGAGACAAAAGCTCAGGAGAAAAAAGCTCAATGGAGAGTGTCTCCTGCAGTGCAGAAAGCAGGACCTGCATCTTTTTGTGGATGGAGGAAGGTGCTTCCATCTCTGTCCTCAGGGCCTGATTCCATCTCCAGAAAACAGGCTGAGTGCACCAATGAAGACACCATTTTTCAGGACCCTTGCACATGATGGCCTGCTAAAATTGTTATTTTTAAGACAGCCAAACTTTTGGAGAAAGAGAGAGATAGCAAATTTTATATCAGCAAGGGACTGCAGAAGCTGTGGGTGCTGCACTGCTTGTGCTGGGCTCAGGGCTGGAAGGATGGATTAGAGGGAACATGGCAAGGAAAACCCTGAATTTGGATTAAAGATGTTTAAAAGTCCCTTATATCAGCAAGCTCTTTTCTCCAGCAGAGATTAGGAGTGCAGCTTCTCTCGACAGCTCTGTTAATCTGGTCTCCATGGGAACAGGATGATGTTGGTGGTGACACACTCCCCTAAATGGCTTCTCAGCAGCTGTGTTAAGGGGGGACACTGGCTTGGCTTTGTCACCCACACCTGGTTAGTTTGTCCCCTGGCAGTCCCTGACAGCTGCTGCTGGGGGATGTTTTTGCTGCTGGTTTTGTGCTGGTGGGCTCAGTGTCCCCACGCTGCAGAGATTTGGCTGGAGGATTCACAGGCTCAAACCTCCACACTGAACCCAGCCAGCCCAGAAAAAGCCAAAGGTTTTCCCTTTCACACAATCACGATTTTACTGGTGCTCCTGAACGGGACAGCCTGTGCTTGCTCTGCAAATATCTCCCACCCTGCCCAGGGTGACTCAGTGACCTCCTCATTGTGACACCGTGTGGGGTCTCTGGGCTCTGCTGCAGTGACCACTCTTGGACCAATACATGGACAAAGCATCGAGCAAGAAGTTGGGAAATTTGCCACATCTCAAAGCAAACCCAGCCCTGCAATGCCCAGCCAGCAGCAAACACTGAGGCAGAGCTGGAGCAGCTTTGCTCTGTGCCTGGCTGTGCAGGGGGACAGGAGGAAAACCTGTGCCAGGGATTTGCCTCAAAATGCAGCCTGGACGTGCTCATGTGGCCGTGCAGGCTGGGGGTGAAACTGTGGGTGGCTTGTAAACGTTCCCTGCGTCTCTCTAAATCCCTTTTCATCCTGAGTCACACGCAGGAGAGCGTGGGTGAGTGCGAGTAGGCAGAGGGAGAGGGGCGGTGGGGCTGCATGAATTTGGATATGCACATCAGCTATCAAACACAGTGCAAAATTGCTGTGAAAGCAATGAAAAAAAGATAAATTTCGTGTCACAGTCTTCAGATGATGAGCTACTGCTGTTACTGCTTTCTGTGTTAGTGGAGTTAAAGTGGGACTTGCTTGTTGAGATTAGCAAGGAGGCTCTTCTGCACCTCTTCTCTCCTCTTCCCTCTTTCTCTCCCCACTGCTCCAATTGCATTTCTCAGTGGATCTCAGCCGGGTGTGTGGGACTGCTGCTGCCTCTAGTCCTTTCAGATCACTCATGGCTTTGGCTAAAGAAGGTTGAAAAAAAGAAAACAAAACATGGATGACCTTTATGTCTGTCTGACTCCAGCTCATGATTCAAAAACATTTCATGCCATCAGCTAATTCCACCTAGACCTGGAGCTGTGTACTTAAAAACATCATGAAACTGAAGAGTCGAGGGAGAGACTTTATCAGGGATCTTGTTGGCCTCACTGTGAGCTCAACCCCAAATCAAACCTCAGGGATTTTAATCCCAGAAACCCCACAGCAATCCCAGCTTCCCTGGCAGAGCAGCTCACTGGCTTTCCTGGGGCCACCTGGAACTGCACCAGAGCAAGCCCCTGGGTGTTCCCTGCAAATCCCATTGCTTTTTCAGCCTGTGTGACAATTTTCACAGGAAACAAGTCTAGTCCAAACAGCCACTTCAGATCTAATCTATGAATGATGAAATAAAAACCAGCTACAGCAGCCCAGTGCAGCCAGCACCAGGAATCCTATGGAAACCCTGGTCTGGCTGTGAGGGACAGGGGTGACACCTGCCCAGGGGGCTCTTTCCCAGCTAGAGAGCCCTGGGGAGGGGTCCTGCAGCCACCTCAGCAGTTCTAATTCATCCCAGTTTATAAATGAGATGCTTTTCTTGGACTGCCAGGTCCCAGTGCCATCTACAAGGCGAGCTGTGATCTCTGTGGCCTGTGAATCATCTCTGATGATGGAGATCCTGCTGCCTGACTCCTGCTTTTGTCAGCTGGGCAGCACCAGAGTTTGTGGATGCACCCAGGGAGAGCTCCCTGGCACTGCCTGGCAAAGGAAATGATTTCTCCCTTCTGCAGCAGAGCCCTGCTGGACATCACCTGGGAGGGATGCTCTTAAGGACAGAACTGGGTGGTAATGTTCACCTTTGCTTTTCCTGAGAGGTATTCCTACCTCCCCAACCCAGCCTGGGGAAGATTCAGCCTTTTCCTTCCTCTCTCCTCACGTTCATGCCTTCTCCAAGCACCAAGGCCACATTAAGTCTGAATTTTCCCCTCTCTTGCCCTTGGAACTGTTCAATACCTGGCCCATGTGCAATCGCCTCCAGCAATAAGGGGGAATCTTTGACTCTCAGCTGTCACATCTCCTTGTGCTTCTCCCTCTGGAGCATCCTGGCCTCTGTCCCTGGAACCGCTTCAGAACCCAGATAAATCTGCTCCGTGCACCACTGTCCTCTTCCCTGTGCTCACAGGAGAGTTGCCCTTTTGTGAGAGTGAAGATGGCATCAAACCCCCCAGGAATCAGTGCTGGCCATGAGCTACACCTCAGAGGGTGAGAGCCTTTGGTGGGAGCAGCCCCCAGGTGACGGCGCTGGAGGCGCTGGCTGGTGGGTGAAGTGTCTTGGGTGCTCTGCCTGCCTCCCCTCCACGCGTCTGGCACAGCTGACAGGGTGTTGTTTCCTCGCTCTGCATCTCCTTTGCAGCCGGGATCACAGCACCTTGCAGGGCTGAGGGTGGCTGTTCTCTGGTATTTGTCACCGGCTCCCCTGCCAGTGCCCTGGGGACGCCCATAAACCAGCGAGGGGCTGTGATCAGCAGCCACTGGAGAAGCTGCTGCCACCGTGGCCATTTCAGGATCACTTCAAAAGCCTCCAGTCTTTACTTGGTTTGTGGTTTTTTTGCATTAAATTTGCAAGGGCCTCCTCCTTGAGTGGAGAACCTGCAGTGCCTCTGGGAGGGAGGGAAGGATGGTGTGGGGGGAACCACTGTGATAACAATGCAGGCTCCACCACAGCACCCTCCCTCCTCAGTGCTGTGCACCTGCTTTTGTGTTTCTCTGCCCCTCTGTTTGCTCTGCTGGGTTTTCCTGATGCCCGTTATTGCTGGGCAGAGAGAGGCAGTAAAAGAAATCGTTCAGGCCAGGCTTGTGGGGAAGGAAGCAGGTGCCTGGCTGTGTTATCAAGGTGGCAATGTTTTTTCATCTCTGATGGGACCAATATGAGACTGAGTGAGAGCAAAATGCACAGCTGTGTTCACCTCGAGGCTCCAAGCAGCAGAACTGCAGCTTGGATTTAGGTTCAGGTTGATGAGCTTCACTCATTTAATTCACTCAGTGCTTTGGGACTTTACTGGCAGTCATGGTTTTGTGGGGCTGTGTGGGGCTGTGGCATGTTGGGGTGAAGGTATTTTCCAGTGTGTGTATGAACTTCTGGATGAAAGAACAGAACTAAAGCAGCTCTATTTTCTGTAGGATTTTCTGCAGGATTTCTGTGCTCTGCCCTCTGCTAAAATAGCCTTAATGAAGGCCCTGGCTTGGTCTCTGTTTGGGAGGGAGGGTGTGTGTCTGTCCCTTGGGTTAAAATGTGCTGAGCAGGGTTGTCCATTCCCACATTGATGTTTTGTGGGAAGGGGAATCAGTTGTCCCCCAGGGTGGTGAACAGCAGGGGCATGTCTGCCCTAGGAGATCCTACTGACTCCCACTGAGCTCCACTGGCTCAAAGCCACTGAGCATCAATTCTGTGATGTCTCTGCAGCTTGGAGAGTGACAACCCCCTCTGTGCCCTGGATGGGAACGTGGAAACAGCCACAGAGGCACCACAGGTTTCTTCTGAAGCACAGCCAGGGTGGAGGGAAGATCCCTCAGCCAGGTCACCCTGCAGCTCTCCCTGTTTCTAATGAAGCCTCGTTCCTGGTGGCCACTCAGCCCCTTCTGCTTTCAAATCAACAAATTACATTAAAAAAAGGGAAAAAAAAGTAAAAAGCAAAGAGGAGGAGAAAAAGACAGAATGATATATTTTTGTTCACTCTCCCGCGCCTTCTTCATTCCTTTGAGCCATTTTTAACCCAAGCTAATTCAGCTGGAAATATTAATAACCCCATGAGGACGCCACCTCCTTGTAATGAAGTGTAAAGGTCACTTCTGCTCAAATCACACAACTCTTTCATTTTGTTCTCTGCAAGGAACAGCTCCTCTCTTTAATTATTCAGTTTGCTTTTGTACTGCAGCCGCTGCTCTCTTGTCTCTAATCCCTGACACTTCCCCGTTACCCAAGTCCCCAGGAGGCTGGGAGGTGTCACCTGCTGGGTCACCACCAGGGCCTGGATGCTGTGAGCAGCAGCTGGGACCTGCCTGCTGGGAGGAAGGAGAGGCTGGATGTGGAGAAGAACAGCTGACTCTTGGGTTTCAGTGTTGTTTCTTTGATGCTGTGAAGTTGGCTGATGTTACTTCAGGGTGTGGGCATTGCAAAATGTTAATTTTTGGTTGAGTTGAATCCTCCTGCATGAGGTGCCAGTTGATGAGATGGATGGGAGAGGTGCTGGAGGGGAGTTGGGGCATTCCTGTCCTCCTGATTGACCTGATGGGGGGATGGAGGTGGGAGGCTGTGGGATGGGAAGGGACCTCTGGGTGGTCACTCCTCACTGAGCAAGCAAAATTTCTCAGATCAGTGCCATGTCCCCATTCTCAGATGTCTCTTGGGCCATGATGTCCACAGCCAGGGAGAAGAGAGGGAGGAATCACAGCATCCTGCTGCAAATGTGACAGCCCGTGGGAGTCACCAGCACAGAAATGGGCAATGGATCTGGGGAAAGCCGTGAATTTGAGGTCACATGGAAGTTCTCCCCAGACAGATGCCCAAGAGAGGGCTGGGGAAGAGGGCAGTAGGACCATGCTGCTCAGCCTGGAGAAGGGAAGGCTCAAGGGAGACTAAAGGGGCTCCAAAAGAGTTTGAGAGATAATTTAGACAAGGATTTTTAATGATGAGACAAGGGGTAATGGCTTTAAACTGACAGAGGGCAGGTTTAGATTAGATTTTAGGAAAAAATTCTTCCCTGAGAGGGTGGGGAGGCTCTGGCACAGGTTTTCCAGAGAAGCTGGGGCTGCCCCATCCATGGAAGTGCTCAAGGCCAGGTTGGATGGAGCTTGGAGCAACCTGGTCTCCTGAAAAGTGTCCCTGCCCACACCAGAGGGGTTGGACTGGATTATCTTTAAGGTCCCTCCCAACCCAAATAATTCTGTCATTCTATTAGTTCAGTGGCTGAGGTGATTATCGCACTAATTATTACCGCAGCATCCTAAATAATTAATAACCGTAATTAATTGTCTGGACCCAAGAGAGCAGAAACAACTTTTGTGGTGGCTGCAACCCTTCCCTCCCTCGAGAACTGCTCGCTCCAGAACCTCTCTGCAGTGTTTTATCTCCCTGAATGTTTAAATGACTTGAGCAATTTGGGGTTTCCTCTGTTTCCCCGTGGGACTCCTCGCTCCCTGCTCTAATTATAACACCAGAGCAGCTGCCAGTGCCCACAAACAAACAGGGGCCCTGGGTGGCTGCACTGAGTTAAGGTTTATATAATCATCTGAAGATTTGAGAGCTGAAAAGCCTTTCTCTGTGCGCTGCATTAATCATTCAAAAGGAGCCTGAGTGATGATTTTTGCATGTGTGTGTGTGTGGTTGTTTCCTTTCTTTCCCCCTGTGGAGTCCAGCTGTTGCTGGCGTGCTCAGCACCAGCCAAACCATTGCCAAAGCCACAGTGGCTCCTGAAAACTCCTGTTCACACTCATCTGTGATTCATTCATGCAGGACATGGGCTGTGCTGGTAGTGAAGAGACATATCTGACCCTCTGATGAGGATGTGGAGAAGTTTTGCTTCTTAATGTGAGATGTTTTCTGTAGAAGTCTTGTTGCTATTACATTAGGGATGGCTGAATAACAACACAGGCTCCAAAATCTTTTCAGAAGGCAAATCTCACAGTTCATTAGAAATCACATCTTTTATAGACTGTTCTGGGAAAGCTGGACATGACTGGGCCCTCCAATCAACACCCCTCACCATTATTGGCTAATTAGGAACAACACCCCTTCGTAAACACCTTGCAAGTGCAAAACAACAGGTGCAAGGGTTGTTTGAATTCCTGCATGAGTTTTCTCACAGCTCCCCAGACCATTGTATGGGAAAATTATTTCACTTTCTTTCTCACAGGCTGAGAAAGCTGTGTGATACTTGAAAATTCCTCTCTGACCAGCCTGGCAGCATCCACCAAGCCTCACACTGAAAGGACACAACTGACACAGTCATTTCCAAATTATAGCTGGCAAATGCAGCACAGGGACATGGGAAGCCTAATCAGGAGCATAGCACTGATCAGCTCTTTGGCCAAGCATGGAGACATCCTTTTCCCAGCTGTGCTACTGCCAGGGGTTTTCCCCTCTCATTGCCCCTCTTGGACATGCTTTGGGAGCAATGGCATCGTGGTTAAATTAAATCAAGCTACTAATTTAAGCTTTGAAGCTGTTTTCTCTGATGTTGCCCAAACGCTGGGCAGCCATCCCTCACACAATTGACACCAGGAGGAAAGTGCTGTCCACAATTTTCATACCAGCACCATCCCTCACCCCCTTCCCTTCTGTGAGCTCTCCAGTGGATCATTAACAGCAGAGCAATGTGCAGGAGCACAGACCAGACTGGGGCACAGTTTGTGCAGCCAGGATTGCAGCTTGGTTCCAGCTGACAGCCTTGTGTGACCTCACATCTATAAACCCTGATCTTAAACATTCATTTGAAAACCTCACACGGACATAAAACCCAGAGTTCAAAAGTTGCCACTTTTCAGACACAGGGGAAGGGAAAAAATAGCTGTGAGGTTTTAGGTTAAAATGCAGGAACGTTGGGCTGTGGTTTCACAGATGTGATTTCCATGCTGCCACCATCAGTGGCAGGGACAGTTCAGCACCTCTACTGCCACCATCCCCCTCCAAGCCCTAAGCATGGCTCGAAGTAATGAGATTTAAGGATGTGAAGAAGTCCTGGAAGAGCTAAGGAAAGATAATCAGGGCTAGTGCGCTGACAGTGAGGGAAGAGGCTGAAAGTGGCAGGAGGCTGTGGACTGGGTGGTTGAAATTCCACTTTCCAGAGTCAACATTAAGGCAAATCGAGTCTTCTGGCTGAAGATGTGGCTGTTTTAACAATGCAGACACTGGAATTAGAAAGAGGAGCTAAGACAAGAGGACTGGCTCAGGTCTATGGGCAGGAATGCTGAGGGTAATTGCTGTCCCAGACCCGTTTATTTGAAAGCATCTCTGCAGATCCCAGCAGGAATTCATTGGTAACTCCGTGTGCTGGAGCCTTCTGGGCTCAGCCAAAGGTGCTGCAATGAAGGGAAAAAATGCCAATTTTTCTCCTGGCCTTCCTTAACCCCCCAGCTGCCTGGTTCAGCGCTGTCCTGCCCTGTGGTGGATGTTCTGTGCTGCACAGGGCCAGCCCTCACCTGGGTGCCAGCGCTGAGCTCTGGGCTGGGCTCTCTGTAAGAAGAACAGATGGCACCGCTGACAAATGCACCCATTCCCGCACTCCCCTGCTCCTTTCCGCTGCAAATTGGGGCCTTAAAAAGGATTGATGCTGCTAACAGCAACCTCATCCAGGAGGGCTTTTGGAGGGATTAATGGCGAGTCGCTGGGGAAAGGTTTAATGGTCCGGAGAGATCAGTCCCAAGCCAGTTTATTCATCAGCTGGGGCTAAGCCATCACCACTTAAAGGCTCAGCCCGGGGGGGAACAGGAGGGGAGGGGTGGCAGTGATCCATCTCTGCAGAGAAACAAGCCAGGGAAAGCGAGGAGATCCCTGGAATCCAGTGCACAGCCTCACTGGTCTGCGTTTGGTGTGGGCTAGGACTCAGCAAGGAAATGGAGAGAGAAGGGAGTGGTGGCCTTGCTCCATTTACTCCTGAAACACTGCAGCCATCCCACGCTCCCGTGGCTGCAGCAGCTCCTGAATGAGCCCATGGAATTCCAGCCAGCTGTGCCTCTAGAACTGGCCACTGCACATCCCTGCTGCACCCCTACACACTACAGACTACATCCTTACTACATCCCTACACACTACAGACTACATCGCTACACACTACAGACTACATCCTTACTACATCCCTACACACTACAGACTACATCGCTACACACTACAGACTACATCCATACTACATCCTTACACACTACAGACTACATCCATACACACTACATACTACATCCCTACTGCATCTCTACACACCACAGACTACATCCCTACACACTACATACTACATCCCTACTGCACCCCTATGTACTACAGACTACATCCTTACTACATCCCTACACACTACATACTACATCCCTACTACATCCCTACATACTACATACTACATCCTCACTACATCCCTACACACTACATACTACATACCTACTACATCCCTACACACTACAGACTACATCCCTACACACTACATACTACATACATACTACACCCCTACACACTACAGACTACATCCTCACTACATCCCTACACACTATAGACTACATCCCTACTACATCCCTCCACACTACATACTACATCCCTACTACATCCCTACACACTACATACTACATCCCTACCGCACCCCTACACACTACATCCCTACACACTACATACTACAACCCTACTGCACCCCTGCATACTACAGACTACATCCATACTACATCCATACACACTACATATTACATCCCCACTACATCCCTACACACTACATACTACATCCCTAGACACTGTGCTGTGGCCTGGGCAGTGGAGGGCTGCTGTTGTGAGAGGAAATTTATTTCTGACACCTTGTTCAGGGATCATTTTTCTGCCCTGGAGCGTGAAAACTGAGGTTCTTCTTATTTTTATCGCAGCAAGTCCAAGTGCAGAAGCTATTCTTACTCATATAAATGTCTAATCCTGCTCCGATTCCTTCTGAGCTGTTGCATTTGCTTTGATTACTTTTTTTTCCCAGTTACAGCTAAAGCAAAATTCGCAGTATAATAATCTGCCTGTACAATTGGCAGTCCCTGTGAGGAGGAGATGAGGGTCCTGCCAGGGGCCCTCTCACATTTCAGGGTTGGCTGTGTCCTGGCTGCCCTGGATTGGATGGAGGAAAAGCAAAGTCTATTTATTTCCTCTTCACTCGAGACCCCTCAGGGGTCATGTGTGGCAGGATGTCTGAATGCAGCACGGGTGTAATGTCATTTCCTGGGGCTCAGTGTGGGAGAACAGCAGGATTTCTGGTGAAGGAGCCCTGCTCCCAGGTACTGGAGGTTTCTGGAGCAATTTTCAGTTGCCTCCATGCACTGGGGCTGGGAAATGTTACAGCAAGCTGCTGTGGGTGCCTTGGGGTCAGGAGGCTTTTTAATTGCTTGAGAGTGAGGTCCTTGTGCTTTATCCTCACAGAGGTTGTTTTGGGCCACCAACAAAGAATCTGATCTTCTGAGGAGAGCTCTGGCTTTGCTCTGGAATCTGACCACAGTGAGAAGTTGTTTCTGTTCTGATACATTTTTAGGTGGCCGAAAATCTATATTATTTTTGGATTTCTTTCTTCTTTTTCTTTTTTTTTTTTTTTTAATTTTCCCCTCCATCCAAAGTCATGAACTACATGTGAGGTCAGGTGAGTTACCTGCACTCATCAGCTGCCTTTTGGAGTAAAACCCTCTTCTAAAGTCACATCCTGCTTTTCTTCCTTCTTCCTGCAAGCTCATGTATCAGCCAAATGAATTTCTGCTCCCTTGGGACGCTGCTCCTGGAGAGCCTGGACCTCTGGCTGGCCCAAGGTGGTAAAAGCCAACACGATCCATGTACTCCAGAGCTCCAGACTCCAGGGCTCTTCTCCTGACTGGGCATTTTCAAGACAAACCAACTCCCCTGGAGAGGAGCTGGGGCAATCAACAGGTGAAAGCTGTCACTGCAAGGGGTACTTGGTGTCAAAAATCATTCTTTGTGTGTATCTGTGGCTTAGGGAACAAACAGGGTGAGCAAGGCCAGGCTGGATGGGACTTGGAGCAGCCTGGGATGGTGGAAGTTGTAGAAGATGTCTCCTCCCATGGCAGAAAACCTGGACCAGACAGTCTTTGAAGTTCCTTCCAACCCAAACCACTCTGTGTTTCCCTAAATCCTCAGGTCAGGCTGTGCAAATGCAGTGAACCATTCCAGTGGGCAAATTATCCAGTGTTCCCGTGGGACCTGATCTTACCTGTGGTGCTGCACAGGAGAGACAAAAGCTCAGGAGAAAAAAGGTCAATGGAGAGTGTCTCCTGCAGTGCAGAAAGCAGGACCTGCATCTTTTTGTGGATGGAGGAAGGTGCCTCCGTCTCTGTCCTCCTGTGCCTTTGGATGGTTTTTGCACATCACCCAACACAGATTTTGCAGCCTGCAAGGGCAGCAGCCTCAGTGTAAGGGGTCACAGAGCAGAGGGGAGGTGCAGACACCAGGGATGAGCTGAGCTCATGGAATTCCCTTTCTACAGTGCCAGGCCAGGACCTCACTGCTTTTCCATCCCTCTTTTCACAACAGGGGTGGTGTCTGTGGGCTCAGTTTTCTGCACTTTTGGATTCCAAGAGTTCCAAACTAGATATTTCCATTCCTTTAGCTAATGAAAGATGGAGATGGCTTCAACCTGCCAAGTTTTCCCCTAATATCTACATAGACACTGGGAGTGAATTTGAATTCAGGTCCTACACACTGTAGGATTGTTGGCCACCTATAGGTCCACATGGAATGGTGACCCTACAACCCCTAAACCCAGCAACATTTATTAATGGCTTATCTGAAATCTCTGGAGCAAACATTTCAGTCCCTTCAGCCAGGGAGAAGTGGGTTACTTTGTGAATATCAATGCAGATCAAATAGAACATATCTCAAGGACAAATGCATTTGTTCTGAAAATTTGGCCAAAGAAATCAGAAATGGTTCTTTAAAATACAGCAGCCTAGAGCAAAATTTTTATCTCCCTTTCCAAGCAGTGAAAGTTGATGATCAAGCTATAATTTGAAATATGTGGTGGGATACAGCAAAACCAATGCCACTGAAAATACCTTGCAGTTTGAACATGGGATCTGAAGAGTTGACAGAAACATTTTCTTTGTTCTACAGACCTGAGACCGTTTTCCTTCCTTTTATGTGTAGCACCCCTGGATTGTTTGGCACTGATCACAGTTGCTCTGGTGTTCTCTTTGATTAATCCACTTGTTTGGTTTATTTCATTTGTTTTTTGGGTTTTTTTTTTGGTGTTTTTTTTTTTTTGTGTGTGTGGTTTTTTTTGTTGGTTTGGTGTTCTTTTTTTGGGGATGGTGGGTGGGTAAGATCTTTTTGGGCACCATGGGAAAGGAACAGTTAATTTATGCCATGAGTTTGGCATAACTGGGCCATCAATCTCAGCAGAGCATGTACAAGGTGTGTGAAGTAGAGAGACACAAAGATCCAATTGCTGCTTCCTTCCTTTCCTTATGTGAAATGAAAGCAAAAAAAAAAAAAAAAAGAGCAGGAATTGGCACCTTCTGGTTGCAGGAGCAATCCTGGGGCTTTCAGCAATGCTGCAAAGGGAGAGGGGAAGGAGGGGAGGTGATGACTCACAAGAAGTTTCCCTGTCTGTTGTGATCTGGCTTCGTCGTTTTGTGCTCTCTGGATGACTTAGGGGAGAGACGCTTTTCCCTCATCTCTAATTTGCTGCCAGATGAATATATTGGGTAGCAGGATATTGAGAAGTCGTGGGAAACTAATGAGAGACGCCTGAATGAGCTCAGCATGTTCCTGCACTCGGCTGTTAGGCTTTAATATCCCCCTGCTGCTGGGCAGAGGGGGCACAGGGGCTGCACAGCTCCTTTTGCTCCTTGGTTTAGTGCCAAAATGGGACAAGGAGTAATGGTTTTAAACCAAAAAACGGTGGGTTCAGACTAGACACAAGGGCAATTTTTATTTTTTAATTTTTTTTTAATAATGAGAGTGGTGAAAACCTCGCATAGGTTGCATGGCAGAAGCTCCATCTCTGAGAACATCCAAGGTCAGGTTCTGAGGCTCTGAGCAACCTGATCTGGATGAACATTTCCCTGCTCATCGAATTTAAAGATTCCTCCTAACCCAAACTATTCTTCAATTCTGTGTTTTTTAGCTGTTTGGCCAATGTGTGGTCAGTCACCTAGAGTGGTTATTGCACCTGTTATTTTGAGGTGTGACAGTTCTGGCTGACTAAAAATCCTTACTGCAGCTTTTCCTTCTCACACCTTGTCTTGTCTTCTTTCCCTGAGCTCCTGATCTGTGTTGGATGCTGGGGATGGGGCTGGCTGGTGAAGGATGTTCCTCATGGAATGTGCTCATGCCAAGGGCCACAGCAGAGACCGAGCATTTTCAGGATTCTGGCTGTAAACTCTTGGGCAGGGATTTCCTGTCTTTCTGGCCTGGTAGAGTTTCTGTTGCTATATTTAATCTTTGAGCTTACTGGGAGTTTCTGTGGCTAAAATGGAAGGAAACTACAGACCCCTTTCTGCCTTAAAATGTGTTTCAGAGCTGCCTGAACCTGGTCCAGCAATCAATATGAAAAAAAGGAGTTTTTCCTTTGTGATGGGCCCAGCTGAGAGCATGGCTGCCTGGACTGCATGAGCTTGAAAAACAGATTGCAGTGTGAAGGACTGAATTACCACAGGCATTTTTTGACCAGACCAAACGTTATTTCTCCAGGAAGAAGGATGTATAGCAGGGAACTCCAGTCCCAGATGGGCAGCTTTGCCTTCAGCTCTGTTTCAGGTAGTGCTTTACCCTGAGGAGGTGAGAACACCCAGAGAAGCAGGATCATGTGAGGGAGACAATCTGTGTTTCACCACACATTTGGCAAGGGGAGGTGGCAGCAAAAGTTCCTGAGGAGGTTTGTCAGGGTCAGTCACACTCCAGAGATGCAAATCAGCCCCACGGCAGCCTGGCAATGACTCAACCTTTCCCTGCAGCCTGTTCTTGCCCATGTGTGTGACACAGGCTGCTGCGAGGATGGGTTTCATTTTCACAGGCTTCTCACCTTCCCTGGGCCTTTCATGCAGCAGAATGAGGAAAGGCAGCAACCTTATGGCAGCTGAATAAAATTCACATCCCAGCGGCTGTGAAAATGTCCCTGCCTCGCTTTTCCAAGGAGTCCATGAAGGAGCACGGTGACACCCACGGCTGCCACCTCCTGTCCACAGTGGCTGCTTTCTCCTGGGGCTTTTCAGACACCCATGGCATGTTCATCATCCCAAATCCTCACCCAGGGGCACCCAGCACACGCCCCTGGGGGTTTCACACCACGACTTGTGTTGGTGAGATGGGTCTGTGCCTCCTGAGCCCAGCCAAGGGTGGTGTGAGCACAGGAGGGGACACTCAGCAGCCAGGGTAGGGCCCTTCCCTCACAGGTGGCTCTGCCATCGGATTTTAAAGTTGCCAGCCCTGACACGTGGCATCCTGTGCCTTGTGAAGGAGGCAGCCAAGAGCCTTGAGCTCCCTCAGATAAATGGCTCAGCTCAGAGCACTTGTGGATATTCCTGGAGATGCTAATCCTAATTAAGAGGCTTTTCCTGAGTCCCTTTCACACCTCTCCAGCAGCCCGAGTGGGCTTTAAAGGGGATGGAAATGACCCCACGGAGGCTCTCCCTGGAGATGGTGCCATGCTGACCTGCTCAGAGCAACTCCTGAGGCTCCCCAGCTCCCTCCTCCACCCTGCATTGTCCCCACTGTCACAGGGGCTCAGATGGTGCCAGGAGGGTGGCTGGGACACAGAGGGCTCAGACTGTTATTTACTTTCTCTAGAAGATGTGGACAGAAGGGGGAAAAAGCAGGTAGAGAGGGGTAAAATCGTGTCAAGCATCAACAGCAACAAACAAAGCGACCTGAATGACCTGAGAGTCCTTCTGACAGAAAACTGGGTCAATTTTCTTGTGCACAACCCTTTAAAAAAATTTAAAAATTCAAGAAATAATTTTTTTTTTTCATTTCCCCTGGGTACCTGGGTTTCCTCACCCACTCTGATGGGAGCACTGGGAGGAAAGGTGTGTTCTACCCCAGCCCTTCCCAGCAGGTGATTCCTTGGGCACCAGAGATTTCCATGGGCTGCCAGAGGTTGTGTGGTGCTGTTGGGTGATGGAGCATTTTTTTCCATGAGGGGAGGCAGCCCCCATCCCATACAGGCAGGAGAGTTTGTGTCTCTTTCCCTCATCCTGAAGCTTGGAACATTTTTTGGCCGCTCTCATTCTCTTTAAATTCAATTTTCCCAAGGCCTACAAACCCAAGGCATTAAGAAGAAGACAAATTATAATGAATGTGTATTAGGAATATAAAAAGTAACGACTTAATATAACTTTCCCTTCTCCCCTTCCCTCCCCCTTGGTGCCCTCGTATTTTTAACATTTTGGGAACTGCTAAATCTTGGAGGGATACAGAGTGTGCCAGGGTGGAGAAGCTGCATTTGTGGGCTGGTGCCTCTGCCCCAGGGCACTCAGAAAGCAGCACTGTGCTCCACTGGCACTCAAAAGTGGGGCAAGAAAGGAGGGGATAAATTGATTAAAATATTAAAGTGTCACAGGTGGGCCCAGGGTGGCTCTTGAGCCCAGAGCTGGGGTTGTCCTTTGGGTTATGATGGATCCAAAAGTTACCAGCAGGAATGGGGGTATAGAAAAGCTGAAATAAAGTCCACCAAATGTTACTGCCAACCCCTCTCCCCACCAAGACACTCTGGGAAACATCATTTATTTTATTTACAATGGCAACAGGCTGAGGGGAACAAGCAAGGCCTTCTCCTGCTTTACAAATAACGATTTTAAATGGCTGAGATTGTTCCTGACTTGAAGCAACTTCTGCCTTTCTTAAAGAAAAAAAAAAAAAACCACAACAAACCCCAAAATATCCACCACTCATCAAAAATACCAGTGGTGTTTTCCCCTACTTTCCAACAAGATAGTTTTCTCTGGGGAAATAAATGAATTAACCAGCTCCAGTAATGATGAATTAATTATTCCAGTAATAAATGAATTAACCAGCTCCAGTAATTATGAATTAATTATTCCAGTAATAAATGAATTAACCAGCTCCAGTAATCCCATCAGGAGGGGGCAGGGGACAGTTTTTACCCTTCTCACGAGGTGCAGACAGACAGTGGTGAGGATGGGCAGTGTGTAATGTTGTTTATTATGGATAATAAGAAGCATCCAGAAATCTCAGTGAAGGACCAAGGCCCAGAGTGCCAGCCCTGTACAAACACACAGTAACAGAATCCCTGTCCTGAGGAGCACACAGGCTAAAAATGGATTCTTATGCAGCACAGTTTGGAGGGGAAGAATAGGAATTGGAGGGAGAGAAATGAAAAATCAACCTTTTTTCCTGATTCCCTTTTATATTCCAAACAAAGGCCACAAGATGTGAATGCTGAGATCACAATTTCCAGTCCCCATCGTTAGGTACCAGGATAGCAGAGTGATAGAATCACTCAGGTTGGAAAAGACCTTTTATGATCATTGTGTCCAAATGTGAATCTAACACTGCCAAGAGCTGCATTAAACCCTCTCCCCAAGTGCCACATCTCCACGTCTTTTAAACACCTCCAGGGATGGTGACTCCACCACTTCTCTGGGCAGCCTGTTCTTCCAAGGGAGAAATTTTCCCCAATATCCAACCTAAACCTGCCTAAACCTGGCACAACTAGAGCATATTTTCTCCTATCCTGTTTCTGGGAGAAGAGATTGACCCACCCCTCATCACACCTCCTGTCAGGGAGTTGCAGAGAGCAATAAAGTCTCCCCTGAGCCTCTTTTTCTCCAGGCTGAGCCTCCCCAGCTCCCTCAACCTCCCTTCATCAGGCTTGTGCTCCAGACCCTGCCCCAGCTCTGTTCCAAAAGCGACCCCAGGAGCTGAGGTGTGGCCTCAGCAGGGCCCAGCACAGAGGGACAGGTCCCTGCCCTGCTCCTGCTGGCCTGGGATGTCCCAGGTGTTTGTCTTCACCATGGCAGGGGGCTGTGCAGGGCTGGGAGTGTCACCTGGGAAGGGGAGAAGGTTGAAACCTCCCTGAGAGGAGGAGGCAGCACAGCCTTTAGGTGTTTGGAGAAGCCAAATGCTTTAGAGCAGCCTCTGTGTCCTCCCTGCCCAGAGCAGCACAGCAGGGCAACTCACAGCTACTGGATGTCTCCTGAGAGCTGGAAAACCATTTCACAAGGAATCTGGAGCCTTGCAAAGTAATTCCAAAAAGAACTGCAGATTTTTCTTTTTTGGCTTTTCTTAGCTTTCCTTTTTTTTTTTTTTCCTTTTTCTTTTTGAGATACTATAGAAAATTTAAAACATGATTGAATTTGTACATGCCTTTATTTATTGTGCTGTGGATGATGGGCACAGATTTCCCTAAGCCAAAAAGCCCCCTCCCTCCTCCTTCCCCAGCCTTAGTAATCAGCTTCCTTGTGCTCCAGCCCACGCTAGACTATTTTCCTCTGTCAAATCCTCCATCATTGGTTAAATTACCTAGGTGTATGTTGGCTTTATCTTTTTTTTTTTTTTTTGGTGAAATTGTACAATCTTTCAAGTCTACTTTGTCCGAGTCCCTGTCATCCTCTTAGGTTTATTTTACACCCCGTTTCTCTCCTGGCTGATTTTGTGAAAGGTCTGATTTCAACAAGCTGCTGCTCTCAGGGCTGAAGTCTGTTCTCCAGTGCCCATGATAACCATGGATGTTCACCAAGAGCTTCGAAGCTCCAGCAAATTGCAGCTTTTCTGGGCTCCTTTGCACAGGGTTGTTAATTTTTTCCCTTCCACCCTCCCTTTCTCAGCTGCTCCCATTTCACATTTTGCTCCCTGCCTTCAGCGCAGCCTGCAGTGCCTGCACACCTTTCAAGGCACCATCCTGTGGAGGAGATCTCTGGCACAGACCCTGGTTTGCCACCGGGGCACACTCCCACACACCCTCCCTGCAGCTGCCTTCCCAAATGTGAGGACGTGCTTCACTCAGAGCCCGTCCTGTGAGCCAGTTTTAATCTAGGATGCTCTTCCCTTCTGGCTCCCCACAGAGATCACAGGACCCCGGTTAATCCAGCTCCCTGTCGGTGCAGGGCTGCGTCATAGGAGGTTTTTTCTGCTGCTACATCTAATAAGGCTTTGCTACTGGGAGCAGAGCATCAACCAGCTTGGCTGGGAGTCGGCACTGTCACCCAGCAGCTCCCCTTGTCTGCAAGTTGTTTTGATTCTTTTCTTAGACTTCTCCCTCTCTGTGTCTTTCTCTCTAAAACATTAATTTCCCCTAATTAGAGCTTCCTTAACAATTCTTTTTCGTCCCCCCCCATCTCCTCAGTTAATTTCCTCTAATTAGAACCTCCTTAATAATTCTTTTTTCTAAATCAATTTCCTCAGTTAGAACCGCCCGCCACAATTTCTTTCCTCCCTTTCAAGAGCTGTCGGAGTAGCTAAGTCAAATTATGCTTCTGAGTAACCTTTATCTCTTCCTTGGTATTTTAAAAGAACTGTAACAGGTTAGACAGGCACAATTTCCCCTTTCAGAGCTCTGCTGCTCTGACCCCATTAGGTTATACTTAGCTGAGTGTTGTACTATTGTATACTTAATAAGATGCTCTAGCTGCTCATCTGGAACCCAGGTAAGGCTGCGTTTGTGAATGAATTAAACATGACACTTCATTATTCAGATCAGATTTAACGGCGTCAAAATCCGTCTTTAAACCAGATCAAATTGCTCTCCAAGAATATGGAAAGAACTCCTGCCCCTGTCCTGTGAGCCAGCCTTCCCTAACTTTTCCTTTGCAGCCATGCTGGCTTTCTTCTCCTGACAAGCCTTTTAGGTTCTAATTTTTTTTTTCCTAAAACATGCTGGTTTTTAAAAAAAAGATCTTTTTTGTTTCTAATTTACACAGTAAGTAACTATTAACAGCCCACTGCTTTTCACAATCATGCTGTGGGCCACATCACTGGTGTAAATGGGGAGGCAGCCACTTGACACATTACAGACCTGGGGCCCGAGTTTCCTCTCCTTTATTAGTTTCTTTATTGTTCTTCCTCTTCTTTATTAGTTTAGCAGTTTCTCCCCAGCTGAAACCGTTATTCTCCATCTCTTTAAGATGGAACCATCTCACTACGTTTGTCCCTAAAATCCATCAAGGACAACTCACTCCATTTCCTGGTTTTATGAGGAAACAGGCCAAGTGATGATGGCCACTGGCAGGGGTCATCCAAGCTAGAGTGGAAACTCTTGTTTTATGCAATTATGGAAGAAATAAAGAAGGGAACACATCTGAGCCGCAGGAATACCCTGGCAGCTGTGTGTTCCCTTTCCTATACCCCTTCCTCAGGCTGGCACCAACCACCCAGCACAGATCTGGTGGCATCAAGGAGTGTCACTGCGTGGGACAGCAGTGCCCCTCTGTGATTCACAGCCCATGGGACACAGGATGGAGAAAAACCACCCCACTACAGGCTCAGGAAGCTCCTTCTGGCCTTTCCCACAAGGATTTCCTTCCTCTTTTGGCTACACCCAACTGCAGAGCCTGCTCCTGGTCCTGGTCACCCAGCAGAAATGTCCCTGTGCTCCTTGAGGAGTCTGCTCCAGTGAGGCAGGTGGGTCCTTGCAGCTCGTGAAGAGCTTTTCCATCATCCCTGGTGGGAATCAGCAGTGCCTCGGTGGTGGGTGTGTGTGTGTCCCGGAGTGATCCATGAGGAATGCTGCACAGATACTCTGCGGGGAGCTGGGGGAGGCTTGCAGCAGCTCCGTCCTCCTCAGTGCCTCCATCAGGTGTCTGGGCAGGCCCAAAGTGTTTTAGCCAAGCCCAGCTTCTGCGGGAAAGCCACACTGCCTTTCCTTTTCCACGCTGTTTCCTTCTGGCCTTTCCGAGCTTCTATCACCCCACAAAGTCTTCTTCCGTGCAGAAGTCGTAAAGATGTATTTTATTTCCTTTGGAGTCTTAATAATTATGCAGAAAACTCCATTTGCCATCACTTCCCTCGAAATTTTGGAGTAGGACTGGATGGAAAAATGAAATGCATTAAGGTTTTTGTTTTTGACAAAATCCCTAATGCTCGAGATGAGAACAGGATGGTTTTTTGGGTAATCTTACAAGGATTACAATGCTGGTGGCGTTGGAGAGAGGGTTGTCTGGGGAAGGGCAGATTTTCTAAAAAGATATGTTAGAAGGCTAAAAAAAAGCTGTTTGGTTCTTCTCAGAAGAGATGAGAGAGCAGGAGGAGGGAATCACCAGGTGGGGTTGTTCAGACTGACTGCAGCAGGAGAGATGCTGATCTCTGTGCTCCTCGAGCAGCCCCTCCTGCCGGTGCCCAGCCCACCACAGCTGAGGGAGGGCTAGAGATAGAGATAGGCAATCCAGTAGACGATGTTGAAGAGCAGGAAGGCGGTGGGGAAGAAGACACGGGAGTAGGAGTCCAGGCGGGATATGTGGATGCGGACGCGCCCCTCCCGCCACATGCCCGTCTGACAGTCCTCGATGCAGCAGAAGAACCGCTCACATTCCTTCCCCTCCAGGCACGGGGAGCCCGGCTCGTCATCCTCATCCTCCTCCATCTCCGGGGGCCAGTGCATGATGTGGTTGATGTTGATGGCCGTGAAGGTTGGCATCACCTGCGCACCGGCGGGCGGCTGGCAGGGGGAGACACAGGCGGGTTAAAGGGGAGGAAAAGGCAACAAAACACGCTTTGGACAGCATCCCCCGTGGGGAATGGATCTGTAGAGAGTTCTCAAAGCCTGACAGAAGGCTCATGTAGTGTGTGTCTGTGTGCAAACTCTGAGATAAGAAATGCTGACTTAGAAATAGGACGGACATTGCTGAGAGAGAAATGGTGCTGGAAACAAGTTTCAAAGGATGGCCTTGCAAATAAAACTGAGTACTTTAGAGAAATAGAACTATGAAAGGTGCACTGTAGTAGGACCTACGAGGGCTAATTTTAGATGATTGGCTTTAAGGCATTAACAGCATTGTGTGGCAAAAGCTGAGAGGCCAAGAAACACTCGTACTGTAATTAAAAATTGTTTGGCTTCTGATTGTGATGGTGTGAATTATAACATCTACATTGTCTCACCCTTCACATGAGACTGAAAACAGAATAAAAGTTTTTAAAATGCGTCTCAGTTGCCCCATCTCTGGGTCAGAAAAGGATATAATCCGACAAGCCCCCTCCTATCTGGCATTAGATCAGATCATCATGGGTGCAGTTCAATGGAGAGGGATGACTGAGCATCCCCAGTCTCTGCACCTGGCTGTGAATCACCACTTTTGAGTGCTGGGGGGAACTGGCAGCTCCCTGCATGACTGTGAGTGTTCTTCCTGGCACCCCAGGGCACAGCCCTACTCAGCAAAGGTCTGATTGCACTGATTCCCCATCTGTGCCAGTAACAGCCAGTGCAGAAACATGACCTGTTCGATCTGTTCTGGCCTCTCCCCTCATTTCCCTGAGCTCAGCTGTCTCTGAAGACACAGCACATAGCCCAGATGTGTCTGCTGCTTGCTGCCAGTTACTGCAGAAAAGCTGGGGAAAGGCTGTGTGTGGCTCCTCTTGGCCTCATGGAAGAGCTCTGCCCGCCCTGGGATATGAGGGTGGGGAGATATGGGGGATGTGCTGGGAAATGAGCCTGGCCCAGAATAGAAATGTCTTTTTCTGTTTCAGTTCTGCCCCAGTTCAGAGGCCTCTGAGTTCCTGTGTCAGAAGGACCTGCCATGTGGGCAGATCTCATGATAGAAGATGAGGATGAAGAGAATGATGACCACCATGGGTTCACTATCCCCACCCTCAGGAGGTCTTCAGATGGAAGACCACAAAAAAGAGTCGGTTTCTGCATCTCTGTGACCTAAGATACCTCTGCAACCCAGAGATCAAACTGATACAGGCGTCTTGGAGCAGCATTTACATTCAGTCGTGTGAGTCATTCTCAACTGCTCTGATAAGCTCTCCAGCAGCTCTGAAGAGAGCACAGGGTGCCTGGCTCTGACTCTCAGGGGCTTCCATTTTTTGGTTCCTGGTTGTGTCTCACCTCTCAGACCCAACACACAGCGGTGTGTGGATGAACTCAGTATGGGTCAGGCACTAAACCACACCAGCAGTTCCCAAGGCTCAGGAAGGACATTTTTAAACAGCTTTGGGTTGTAACAGCACCCAGCTCTGCTGTCACACCTGTGACCTACCAGCCTGGCCTTCCTGTGGCTGTGCTCCAGTGGTTTCTTGTTCCCCACCAGGTAGTTGAGTGTGGCGTACTCCATGAGGGCGGCGAAGACGAAGATGAAGCACACGGAGACGAAGAGGTCCATGGCTGTGATGTAGGAGACACGGGGCAGGTGCTTGCGGGAGATGGTGCTCAGGGTGGTCATGGTCAGCACAGTCGTGATTCCTGACAGAGAAAACAGCTGGCTAAAGTACTGACAAGCAGCACTTCTGGCTTCT
Organism: Pycnonotus jocosus; assembly: GCA_013400435.1. Classification (NCBI taxonomy): domain Eukaryota; kingdom Metazoa; phylum Chordata; class Aves; order Passeriformes; family Pycnonotidae; genus Pycnonotus; species Pycnonotus jocosus. Next base: position 28,815 of record VWYP01014111.1, read on the forward strand.
ACACCCCTCAAAACAGCCCCATCCTCCCTCTACTCTGGTTGTCTGGTCTCATTTTTGCTCTGCTCAGCCAGACTCTGGTCTTGAGGAACCCTCTGACAGTGCTCTGTGGAAAAGAATGTTCAGAACTCAGGTATCACACAGACCATCAATGCAGACTGGAAACTCAGACTCTGCATGAGCCTGGTCATGCAGGGCTTGCCCTCACCTCCTGTCCTCCACGTGCCTCAGCACAGCTTCTAGAAGGTTCTGTTCCACGATATTCCCAGGCACAGAGGGGAGGCTGACAGGTCTGTAGCTCCTTCTTTCTACCCTTTAAAAAATGGGTGCAATATTTCCCCTTTTCTGGGTACTACCATGGCTTTTCAAGTATCACAGAGAGTGGCTTGGAAACCACATCAGCCATGCTCTGGGGTGTGTCTTGTCAGATCCCATACATTTATGGATGCTCAGGTTCCTCAGGTGGTCTCAAAGCTGATCTGCTCTTGCAGTGAGAGGGACTTTGCTGCTCCAGACCCTGCCTTGCAGTCCATCCACTGTGGAATGTGGGGAGAGAGGCTGCCAGTGAAGATGGAGGCAAAAAAGAACTTCAGCCTCCTCATCCATTTTTACCAATTTTTGCCAGCTTTGACCTCCCCTTTCTGGCTGACAAACCTGGAGAAGCCCCTGTTAGTATCCTCTGCATCCCTAACCCCATCCCTACACACTGGGCAAGCTGTTCCTGTGCTCCTCCCAGGATTCCTGTCCCTCCTTCCACTGCCTGTGCCTTTCCTTCTCACCCTTTAGTCTGATCAGAAAGCTCTTGCCCCATCCATGCTGGTCTCTTGCCTTCCTCTCCTGATTTCTTACACCTGGGGATTGAGAGCCCTTGTGCTCTTTGGAAAATGTCCTGAATGATCTGCCAGTGCTGTTCTGCTCCCTGGCCATCAGGCTGCCCTGTAGCAGATAACAATCACAAGGTCCCCTTTATTTCCTTGGTCTGATTCCCACCCACAAATTTTCAATCTGCTCCTGGCTATTCTTCAGAGACAGCTCTTCACAATCTGTCCATTCCTTGATGCACAGGGCAAGTGTGTAGGAGGTGATAAGGAATTTCTTTTGACGTGAGTGGGGCTCGGAATTGTTTTTGCAGAAGCAGCAATGCTCAGGTTTCTGCTTCCAGAGATGAAGTGTCAGGAGCCAGCAAAGGATCAGCTACAGGAGCTGGTGCTGTGACCTCATGCACTGATTTTCAGGATGTGGGGAAGAAGCAGGAAGTCCACCTGTTCCTCCTTCTCTAGCATCCACCTAAACCCACCTGCCACCCTTTCCTGAGGTCTCCTCAGAGGCTCTGGGGCTGAGCATGGCAGGAGATTTTCACGTTTTCCTGCCGTACTTTGCATTAGCAGATGTGATGTGACTTCCCATCTTTTTGAAGTGCCAGTGGAACTGGTCCAGTTTACATCTTCCTAATGCAGGCTGGCAGGCTCGAAATGTGCTGGGGATCATTTGTATTGAGTACAACAGGGGGGCTGTGGAGAGAATACATTATTCTCCATGAGCTGCAGTCCCTTCCCATAGAGAGAGGCCCCTCTCCTGGGCAAACCTGCCTTTGTTTTTTGTCACTAGAGCCATGCACATTTTCCTCTTGCTGTTCATTCCTCTACCAGTGACAGACTATGGCACTCCCTCACCTGCATTGGAAATGACACCCTCTTCCTCCTCCTCTCTCCACGAGCACCAGACTAATTAATTTTGAGAGGGAGGTGGGGAGACATGGCCATCATGGATGGGCTCTGAATAGCTGATGGTTCCTCCTCTCCTCTCCATCCCCACAGAGAGCTGCAGGCAGGGCTGGGAATGCTACCTCCAATTAAAGGCAAAGCCAGAGGGGCTGATAGGAAGGACAGCACTGGGAATCACAGCTTGCTGCAAAATGCAAATACAGCCAAAGTGTATTAAAGACTCAGGAAGATCTCCTCAGCACCTATCAGAGCAGCATTCAATCAACAGAAGGATTTTTCCTGTCTCAAGGAGCCACTGCAGTTTGCTGAGAAAATCTAAACAATAGGCAGAGCTGTTGTCACTCTGTGGGTCCTGTGGGGTGACTGACAGAAAAAGGTTGTGCCTGGGGCTCTGTGCATGCAGCCAAGCAACTTTACCCATTAACCCCACAACCTTCCTGTCAGCAGCTCTGCACAGAAGCCTTGAAAAGCTGTGAGGAAATGTGGAAAATGTGCATGGGACAGGAGCCCTCAGGGCAGCACTGCAATGCCACGGCTCAGCCCCTTCCTCTCCCTTCTGGTGCATGAGAATATCCCATTGCCAGCTTGGAAAAGGCTGTGCTTGGCTTTCAGGTGAAGCCATGAGAGTGAGGTGCTCTCCCGAGATAATCCAGCAGCCCAAACAAGCACAGCTGGAGATTTGGTTGAGCTGGTTACACACAGGAAGCTGAAGGAGTGGAATATTCTTTGGTAAGCTCAAAAATGCCAGAAAATGGCTTCAAGAGATTTTGTAGTCCAACAGTGCCAGTCTGCTTGCCTGGCAGAGTTTGACAAGCACCAGACATGCATCATCCTGTCTCTTACCCAGAGATGTCCTGGCTGGTGTAGAGTCTCTCTTGATCCAGAAGGAAACCCAGGAGAGAACGACAGTCAGGATGCAGGGAATGTAGGTCTGAATGGCAAAGTAACCCATTCGTCTGCTTAGGTCAAAAGAAACTGTCATCACCATGTACTCCCCTAGGAAAAAGAAAGAGACATTGGAATCATAACATGAGGCTTCCTAAAGCAGAAAAATCAGCAAAGTTTCAGAATTTGGAGTTTCTGGTGAGGTTTTCTCATTGTTTGAAGTGCCTGTCCATCTGGTTTTGTAGCTGCCCAGATTAACTCCCTGTGCCTGGCTGAGTGGGTTTGGTGCCTGGCTGGTTTTGTGGCTGGTGGATTCTATGGCTACCTGGCCTGGCTCTGTAGCTGTCCTGCTTGATGTCTTTGTGACTAATTGAAGAGCTGACTTTGTGTTTGCCCAGCTGGCTGTCTGCCTGGCTGTCCATATGGCCACCAGGCTGCACTCACTCTGGCCTGACTGAGGACACTGAAAATCACACAGTTTGGAAAAGATTCAGGGAAGGGACTGCAGGCAGCATTTCTCTTCAGCTGATTGCTGCAAGGGTTTCTTTTCTTCAGGAGCTCTTTGGCTGTGCGGGCTGCATGGCCTGGCTTGCTAACGAACTGCCTGAGCTGTGACAAAGGAGGTGTCCTTCAATCACTTCCACTAAGAGTCTGCTTCTGCCTCTGGAAAAGGCATGTGGTGCTGCACATCCTAATTGCTCATTTGGCGACTTACAGCGGTGCTTCTTCCCTTTTTCAGGGGCTCACGGTGAGTGTTGGAAGAAAGCCACCTGACAGCTCTGGGGTTAAGATGAGCTCGCAAGCAATTACCAAAAAAAGAGAATTACAAACATCAGAGGGCCACTGGTGCATTTGAGACACTTTCACTTCTTGTCCCAGTTTGTGCTGCCTTTCTACCCTGGCTGCCACTATTGGGAGCAGCAGCTTTCTGCAGAGTGGGAGAAGCACTGCTCCTTGCTGCTTCAGAGGGCTTAAAAGTGTGAGCTCACCCCACCTCCAGGAATCCAGAGGCTTTCCTCAGCTGTCTGTGGGAAGGAAAGGGGATGTGAGCTATTATGAGGAGGAGGAGGAGGAGCTGAAGGGCTTGCATTATTTAATTTCTTCACACATGCAGCCTTGTCCCTGTCTCCCAAAGCACAGTTCAGGTGTTCATCTGCCTGACACGAGTTTACAGAAGGAAAGATTGAGACCTGCAAGCTCTGATTTCTCCACCTCTGTTCCAACCATAAGCATCACCCAGTGATTACACAGCGTGCACACGCTGCAACAAGAGGGGATTTGAGTTCCCTCTCCTTTCCCTCCTGACCCTTCAGTTAGGGATAGCTTAATTCACATCAGCATTGCAGCTTCATTCACACCAGCATTGTCACCCCATAGCTCACAGATGTCAGTGGTTCTGGCCTCTCCTTGCTCCATCTTCCCCTCACCCTTCACCCCTATCCCTTCTGCTCCCTCCAGCCAAAGTCCATCCCTTCATTTTTAGTTGTTTTTTTTCTCTGACCATGCTGTCATAACCTTCCTTCCCCACTCCTCTGCCTCCCAGCAGGTCTCCAGCACAGTGGTGCTCCCCTTGCCTCACCTGCCCCGGTCCTGAGGACCTCTGAGGTGTTCCTGAGCCCTGTGAAGTCGAACTGGTAGAGCCTCCAGGTGCGCTGGTCCGAGACCTCGATGGAGTAGCGTCTCCAGCGATAGACGATCTCCTCCCGGGGGTATCCATCTGGGAAACACAGCCATCAGTGCAAGAGCAGGCCCTGTACCCCCAGCCCAGCTCCAGCCTGGCTGTAAAAGCACTGCCATCTCACCAGAGCTGCTCTGCAAACACGAGCCCTTCAGGCAGGTGTGCCTTTTGTTTGGATTCCCGGAGGAATTTCTCACATGGGATGGGAGGAGGGGCTGCATCTCCCCTCGTGGGCTGCTTCACATCCTGGGGATGGGGAAGGCACTGCCAGAGGGAAGGAACTGCCAGGAACAGAGCCTTTCTAAGGATTGCACTGCTGGGAATGAGATGTGGATTGGTCCAAGAGGACTCTGCTGGTTTGAGGAAGAACTCCTCAGAGGGTGGCAGAGCAATGGAGCAGTGTGCCCAGGGAGGTTGTGGAGCCTCCCTCCCACGATTGTGGAGTCAAAATTCTGGATTCAAACCCCACCTGGCTGCATTGCTGTGTAACCTGCTCTAGGTGACTCTGCCTGTCAGTGGGGCTGTTCTAGATGATCCCCAAAGGCCCCTCCCAGCCCCGACTGCTCCGTGATTCTGTGACTCCACCAGCCCGAAATCTTTAAGGGTTTTAGCTCCCCGGGGCAGCTGGCACCTCATGAGTGCCCTCCCAGGAATGAGCACACCAGGAATGCAAAGCTGCCAGCATGGTCCTGGCTGCTTTGGGTGCTCCCTGTACCTCTTGCCTTGGGGGCTGATGTGTGGAAAAGACGGGGTGCACTCTCCATGGGGAAGAAAACCTGGCCCTGCAGGCTGCAGCACAGCCTCTCCTGCCTCTGATAAAGAAACAAGCCTGCTGTGAAGCAGGGACCTAGGAGAAAGTTCCTCAGAGGAGGACGGAGTAAGAGCCTGGCAGCTAACTAACAGTGCATCTCTAATTATCAAGCGTGTACAGCATGCACCATTAATTAGCAAAGAATGAGGGTGGTGGGAGATGAAGGGATGAGATTTCCTCAGCATGCTGCCTCCTTCTGAAGCACCTCAGAGCTCTGAGCTGCATCTCTTCAGTGGCAGGGGAAGCAGGAGAACCCGAGCTCAGATGATTAAAGCAGATTTCCCACCCACACACGAGGACAGGGATCTCTTGGTGCAGAAAGGCTCCCTGCAAAATTCTCAGAGGAGAGGTGGTAACATCAGAAGCCCTCTCTGCTGAAGAGTCTGGATGAGCAGTGACTGAGAGGGGAGGTCTGAGTAACCCTCCTTTGGAGCAGAACATTTCCAGACCTCACTCAGAGAGTGGGAGAAGAGGGAAGATGCAAGGCAGGACAGGTACTATTTATCCACCAGAATATATCCATGTTCTGTCTAGAGTGAGCAGGTGGTCAGGGAAATAATCTCCTCCAACCATCCACCCAAATTAAGGAGAAACTCAAGAGATGTTGTGAATCTGTCCTTGATGACCTCTGCTAGCCCAGGAGTGGGAAGATGCTTCGTGAAGGGTAATGGCTCAGGAGGGGTGCACAGAAATGAGGTGAAAAAAATGTAGCTAAAAGGGAGGATGGTTTCCCCAGGAAAGCATCACTCCACTGAGGTTTCTCTATCTTTAAAATATGTATACTCACAACTGGAAAAAACCAAAGGGCAGGAGTGAGTGTCCATTGGGAAATTCTGCAGCTGGAGCAGACATTCAGCCTCGATTGTCAGCCTGAGACACAGAGAGGGAGAAAGAGATTTTGAGCTGGTGAAGTTGGTTTGATTCCAACACCTAAATGTGACAGAGGCATTCTCACTTCCTTGAGAACTAATTTGCTGAGGATCAGTCTGTTTGCAGGAACATTCCTACCAAAAATATATGTTTGGATATTTTCAAGGTGAGGGAAAAACATCTAAGTTTCACCTTCAAAAAGCCCTTCTGTTTTCAGATTCGTTTATGGAACTGAGAAGTTACAGCAGTAAAGAGACAAATGTTTATTAACAGAATAAACCAGCTGGACTGACCAGGATGACATTTTAAAGGATTTTAGTTTAGAGAACCACTTGACCACGTCTTTGTTCCCTGCCCTCAGCAGAGCCTGCTGGGTGTACCTGAGCGTGTAGAGCACTTTCCCGTCGTTCCAGATGCGGAGCAGCTGGTTAGGAGTGGTTATCCAGTGGGAATCAGCCCGTTTGGAGTTCCTGAAGAAGGTGTCAGGGATCCAGATGCGGCTCACCATGTTGGTGTTGAGCGTCAGCGCCTTCAAGGTGCTGTTGAACCGCAGGCGCCGGTCGTACCACGTCTGGGCAAAGAAGATGTCAATGGTGTATTCCTGGGAAAGACAAGGAGGAATGGGCTTGTGGAGAACCTGGAACCCCTCAGGGGAATCCCCAAGGTCCTGGAAGGGTATACCATAGATTTTTCACCTAGATTGAAAGAAAAACTTCCCCCGTGGTGCCTTGCAACACTGTGATCCACCCCAGTTTGCTTTCCCTATATGTCACTAATTCTCCTGGTTTCTCCTTTTCATGTTTTCCTATTGGTTGTGACACCCTTGGTGGCCTGCTCTGTGTCCCCTATAGGTCACTGCTGTTTGCCCTGCCCTTTGTACCACCGCATGCCCTCAGACCATTGGACCCCATACTTAAACCTGTGCACAGCACATGGCAAGGTCTTTGTCCCTGATTTCCCTTTGGCATGTAGGAATAAACCTCACTGGAACTGAGGCCCTTCTTGCCTCTCCTTGCTGAGCCCAGCCATGGTGTGTGTGATGTGTGAGCTTGGCTGCTTTGCCTGAATCCTCTCCAAGTAGCTTTTCCACAGGAGGTGCTTATTGGGATACAGGCAGCAGCTCCAGCATCTAAAAAACACACTGCTGCATGGGATGTTCTGAGAGGGGTTCAGGCCAAGCAGAGCCTGCTCCTCTGGCCTGCAGGCAGCCACAGCCAGAACATTTCTTTCCTCAGTCTGGGAGCAGGTGTTGGTGACCACTGACACCTTTCCAGGCTCACTGTTAGCTCACAGCCAGGACATCCATGGAAGAGACACTTGGAAGAGCCATGGAAGACACTTAGGAAGAGCCAAAGACTCTGTGTTCACTGCTGGGCTGAGCCTGGCCCTTGCCTGGAAAACCAGAACCACACAAACAAGGCCTTGGGCTTCCTCTTGGCAGACAACTCAATACTCCTTTTAAGCACAGGCATGAGGAATGTGGATGTTGGCTGAGCCCAGCCTTAAGTTCAGCTCCACCTTTAAACCGCAGGCAGGGAAAGCTGCTCACCAGCTTAGCAGAGAAGGGAAGCAGAGAGCTCTTTCTGTTATTTATTGGGGTACAGCCCAGCCCTGCTCCACACTCCTAATCTGTACACAGAGCAACAGTAGTGCTGTGCATAAATCTAGTGACAACCCACCCCTTGCTAGAGGATTTACACTGGGGTTCATATGAAAACTCAGAGCACTCTGGGTCCTTGGGCAGATACATTTTGCTGGAGATTAGAAAAGAAATCTGAGGCTGCCAGCTCTGCATGCAACCAGTTAAAAATCCTGAGTCTTTCGCTGGCAAAAAGGAGATTTTCCACCATAATAAGGACCTTCAGTTTTGGTAAGAGAGTGTGTCCTAGCTCATGGATAACTGGCAGTTCTGGGAGGCAGCTCCTGCCTGGGTTGGACTGGCAGTAGCCCACACCATTAGCCCACCACTCTGCTGCTCGCTGCTGCAAGTCAAATTGCTCCTGAGAAGGTGCTAATTAATGCCATGCAGGAACAAGTCTGGCACTCAGCAGCTGTGTGAACCAGACCCCAGATCCATCTCTACCAGGGCACGCTGCAGTCACCTGCTCCTGAGAGCTGCTGACGTGACCTTGGGTCCCTTTCACTGCTGTTGAACCTGCACCACCCCCAGTGCCTCCCTCTCTTTTGTGTGCAGAGATGAAGAAAGCCCGACTTTGCCATCCCTCCCTCTCGTTCTCCTCCTCCCTGTATCGATTTATCTCGGTGGAATTTTTATGACTGCAGCACATCCTCCCCGTGCTGCCCTCGCTGCTGGCTCGGGGCTGCTCCAGCCCTGCTGCTAAAATAGCTGCAGCCTTCCCTGGGACAGCTTGTCCTGCCAGGGGCGGGCAGGGGAGGGCAGAGCACGGTCTCCACTTCATCTTCCTCACCCCTGCTCCCCTGGCAGCCAACAGAGAGCAGTGATGGGTCCCCAGCACAGCCCTTGCATGGGAATGAGGTGATGAGGGAGGAGCTCAGCCCAGTCACTCTCCAGGCTGATCTTCACCCTGGTGAGACAGGGATGAGCAAAGGTGACAGGGACAGGGTGCTAATGGATGTCTAAGTGGGGAGAATGGGGACAGGTGCAGCACGTTCAGAGGGGTGGCTTTGCCCCTACAGTTCATTCAAAACAGATATGAGCAGGCACAGGGCTAAGGACAGCAGCAACCCTCACAGCCAAGTGCACAGCACAGCCACTGCCCAGAGCCAGGGGGCTGGGAGAGCCCATCCCAGCACCTGAATGTGCTGGGTCACACTGGGTACTGCTTGGATGTAGGGTATATGCCGATGGAGATGTGTAAAAATGTGAAATAAAAGCAGTGTTGGCACAGCGTTGGGGCCAAAATAGAACAATATTTGACATATTCTCCCCCATCACTGCACACCCCGTTTGAGTTCATGTGAGTTTACACAGCTCCTCCTAGGTAATATCTCTGGTGTAGGAGAAAGCAACCAAAAATGCAGTGATAAATTCATGTTAGATGTCACTATCAGCGTTTAACTCCCAACTGGAGTCACTGGTGACATCTCACTTCTGGGCTGGCTGCTCAGTTATGTCCTGCTGTAAAGTTCAGCATTCAAGTCTGGGGTAATCAATGGAAGAGTGGAGGGTCAGCTGTCCCAGGGGCTCAGCATTTGTTGTCAAGCCCAGATTTTCAGGAGGGATCAGCATTAAAGAGCTCCTCTAGTGCCATTCATAGCCAGCCTTTGCAAAAGGTGTGGTGCCCAAGTCATTCAGCTCCTCGGAAAGATGTGAGCTGTTATTGTCACTGTCCTGTGGTTTGATCTAATTTTGGTGGCTATTATTAGCACAGCTATTCACGAGGCAGAACTTAGTAGCTGAGCTGGCTCCCTTGCCTCTCTGTAGGGAGCCCATTGGGATATTTTGGCATTTACAAATGTATTTTCTTTCAGAATTATCTTGTGGCAAGATTTATACAGAAGTGCTCTGGCCTTTGGGAGGACTTTTGCCCTTCCCACTTCCTCCCCACGCTGCTGAGTGAGTGAGCAGCTGTGTGGCTGGGCTTGAACCACCACAGCTCCTGAAGAATTCAGCACCTGTTCCCATCAGGAATGCCCACTCTGGTGCTGAGGAACCTTGCATGGCTGGGGTTCTGCACTGATCAGCTGTGGGATGGTGCTCACACCCTTCCCTGGGCGTTAATGAGATCCCACTTAGCTGTAGGCATCTACAAAGGTGATTAAAACAGGAGGAGTTTGACCATGGGTTTCCTACAGTCCTTAGAGAGGGGTAGGGACTTCTGGAGGGAGATCTCCACATGGAGAAATCCAGGTTGTCTTCTGGAAACACCTCTTACTCCTCCTGACCTTGGAAGAGCCCACTGACCAAAACTGAGTAGCTGGAGTTTGGCAGGATGAGCTCAACCCCTAAAACTCAGGGTGCTGTTTCTCCATCTCCTGCACCCCTGAAGTTTTTCTCTGCCCCTGCCACTCAGCCATCCACCAGCAAGAGGCTTCTCAGTGCCTCGATTTCCCCGTGTGGAAAAGGGTTATTGTAAAATACGCCTCCACCGTTGCTGCACCATCTGCTGTGCAGCACATGGAGGTTGTTAAAAGCACAGGCATTTTTAGTGCTCTTAACAGAAGGAGCTAAGGAAGGAAGGAGGAATTGCTTTAACAGTTTGGCCACACCGTTTGGATCACACGTGGGGCAGCACACACACGCATGGTGTGTGCAACATTACGTCAAATTTCAGTCGTGAAATAATAAACCAAACTCCCCATAAGGCAAACCCCGAGAGGCTGCCCACCCTAAATGCTGTCACATGAGTTTATCCCGTGCTGAGGGATGCCCTGCAGCTTTGCCTGTGCCTGGCTGAGCGTGCTGATGTCCAAGGCAGCCTTTCAGCATGTCCCTGCTGGCCCCTGGTCCCTGTCACCTCCTGGCACTGCAGCACAGTGATCAGCCCTGCTTTTCCTCGTGTGGGCAGCACAGATGCTGCTGGAAACACTCTTCCAGAGGATGGCATAACCTGAAAACACTTAATGGGAAGAATGGTGTTTGGTAGAAGAATATTTGTGAGAAAATAAAAGGATGGGGAGCTGACAGGGGTGTTTCATATTGGAAGAAAAAAAATACAACAACAGGAAGATTTTATTGCGCTCTCAAACCCTTTCATTTTTCAAAAGCTATGAGTTTGTTGTGTGAAAAGTAATTTCTTTCAATCCAAAAGAAAAGAGATTTGTTCAGAAATCAGCCTGTCCCCAGCACAGGAGAGCTGGGAGCTGGCCTTGTGTGCTTCCCCTGATGCCAGCTCCTTGGGTTATCTCTGCTGCTCTGCCCTCACACATGGGGAACCAGCCCATAATTCCAGTCAGATCTGGCTTTAGGAACTCTGTTCTGGACCAAGTTCCACCCTGGGTTCAGAGCAAATATAATTTAGGGCTGAGTTTCAGAACAACAGCTTTAACTCACAGGGTTTGCATGACAAGATTTGAAGTGAGCAGTGTGTGTTTTCAGGTTACCTTACACACCAAATAAACACAGCTGGGCTCTGCCAAAACATCCTTTTCAACTGGTTTTTATCAAGTTTGTGTGTTCAGTTCAGCTGACCCCTCTCAAGGTGCAATTAGTGAGATCCAGAGGGGCTGGGAGCCTGTGGTCCCTCTGATCCATCCTTAAGTTTCTGTGTTAAGAGCTCGATTTTCTGCCAAATGCCAAAGAGAGGAGCAAAGCCATGGGATGAACATGTCTTAGGTGGCCTCCTAAATTAGGATAAAATGAAGGATTTAAATGTGGTTTTTGGAACTTCACTTGTACTCAGAAAGACCTGGAAACACCTTCCTCAATTTTCCTCTGCTGGAGAGATAGTTTAGTCTCTTCCAACTCAGAATACTCCGTGAAAAATCCTAAATAACAGCGGGCCTGAGAGATTAATATCCTAGACAGTCGCTTTCTAGCTTTCATTCTTCTGATATTTGTTTTTACCCATAGAGCTCCCTTCCCTCTTCACCTCCCAACAAATCCCTCCCTGCAGTCCAATAAAGCAGGCTGCTTTCCTGGGAAGCAGGGCCAGCCTTTCAGGTGCTCTGACGTGAGTGTGATGTGCCCATGCTGTCAGTCACACAGCCGAGCAGAGCAAATAGTACAGGCAGACTCTTAGGGATGCTGCAATTCAGGGAATTCTCAGAAGTTCTTTCTTGGAAGAGACTCAGGAATAGGGTGTTTTTCTTTCAAGGGCTGGGAGGACACTCAGTGCAGGTCAAGGCAAGCCAGGAAGCCTCTCCTCCAGTCTCCCTCTTCTGCAAAGCAGGGTCCCCCCTTCAGACACAGCTGTGTTCAGCATGTCCACACCCCCACAGCCCTGCCCAGGTGAGCACTGTCCTCTCCAGGACACCCCACACACCCTCCCAGCCTGCAAACACCTCAGACAAATCCTGGGTTGCACCACATATCTGTATCCACATCCCAAGGAACACATTCAACACTAGTAAAAAGTCTGGAAGATGCCCTCAAGACTAAATAAATAAATAACCTAAATAAAATCACTGCATTTTAGAATAACCTTGACATTTGAATGCACCTCTTTGTGCCCACAGCTGAGGGGCAGGAATTGCTTCTAAGCATGGCATGTGGGAGCACGCTGAGGACAGGCACAGAGGAGACAGGGACCAACAGCAGAGGGACAGGGACCAACAGCAGAGGGACAGGGACTGACAGCAAAGGGACAGGGACCAACAGCAGAGGGACAGGGACCAACAGCAGAGGGACAGGGACCAACAGCAGAGAGGGGACAGGGACCAACAGCAAAGGGACAGGGACCAATAGCACGTGCTGTGCCCAACACCAATCACTTCAGGGACTGGCTGGGCAGTGCCAGGCTTCTCCCACTTCTCCCATTAGCAGTGTGGGACTCCTCATCTGTGGCCACCTCCATGTCCCTGCTCTGGGCGAGGTCTGTCTCTCCAACACAAAGACCCAAAGAATGTGAATGTAAGTTTAATTCCACTTCCAAGGTCCTCCTCCCTCCAAATCAGCCCCCAGAGAGATTTCTGGCCATGGTGCTGGAATGGCTAGGGGAGGTCTCAAGGACAGCAGGAGCAGAGCTGTGGTGATCTGTGTTTTCAAGGTGACACACTGAACTTCCCATCTGTTTCACTTCTGCAGCAACACCGGCAGCACTGTCCTTGCCTGAATGTCTTTCGCCTCTGTCCAGGGAATCTCAGTTGAAACAGAGCTCTTTTTATAATACAAACGTGCTATTAAAAACCATCTCCATGTCCTGTGCTCGTGCCAGGAGCTGTCAAACAAGCCATGCTATAAATGCTGCTCTGTCCATTGCAAACTCCCCCAGTCACAGCTTGCTCCCCCCTGGAGCCGGCAGATGGGAAACTGGACAGGGCTTTCAACACTGTGCTGCCTCCTGACAGCTCTGTCTGCCTGTTCCCCCACACCTCTGCTCCTTCCTGCTGCCGTGGATGTGCAGCTGGGGACACCTAAAAGGCAGCTTTACACTCCTGACAGCCAACCACCCCGGATCCTTTCTCCGGAGATGTTCCCTGGTGCCATCTCTTCGTGCCCTGCAGGGATGTTATCTCCTCCCGTGCAGCCCCAGGGTGCCTGTTCCTCTTTCCACGGGAACACGGGGAGCCTCTCCCCGGGAGCCCTCGGGGCACAAGACCTACACATGTGTGTTTTAGCTCTGTTAACAGCCCTTACTCAGAGGAAAGTCCTTGAGGCGAGACATGACATCAGCCAGACTCTGCTGGGCAGAACCACGAGCCTGTCTGCACTGTCCCTGACGAGGTTATTACTGAAAAGGCAGAGATGTGGACACGGCATGCTCCATGCAGATGGGGCAGAATTGATTACAGGGGAAGGTACTGAACACTTCACTGAAATATTATGCAAAGCACCTCAGGGAAGGAGCCATCTCCTTTTTGAGTTTTTTTCCCTCCACTCTCAGGACAGGACATGCCCTGGGTGCAAAGACACGTGGAAACACCTTCTGATGCAAACAAAGGTGCAGCCCAGTTTGCACAGTCTCTGGAAAATACCTGGGCAGAGCAAAGCCAGGTTTGTCCAATGTCATATCTTCATGTCACACCTCACTGCTGAATGCTTGGCTGCTCCCTACAATGTCTGGGATTAAAGGAACTTTGTGCAGGAGGAAGAAAGCAGGTGGGGAAAGAGAAGGATGAGGATGGACGCACACAGGATGATTGGAGGAGAATATTTTGCCCTTCAGGGAGCTTCTCTTGTTCATTTGTCCTTCTGGCTCACGGGATGCTTGAGGAGACAAAAGGAAATTTCCTTGGGAAGGGCTGGAAGACAAACCTCCCTGCATACAATTAACTACCCGGGATTGCTCCCCCAGAACAGCTTGACAAGATTCAGATGAGAAGCTGGAATTTCTTTACTTGCATTTCCCATTCCCGTGCCTCCCACTGTGACTAAAATGGAACTCTGGGATGGGCAGCACTGCCCAGGCCTGGGGAAGCAGCTGCTGCAGCCCTGCTCCATGGGAACCACTCACTGCCAGCAAGCCCTGAGCTCTGTCAAACCACCTTTGCTGGCAGCATCTTGAGAGGATGGAGGATCCAGCAGAGCCCAGAGCTGGGTCTGAGAAACCACCCAAGGTATGGAAATACCTGCACTGGCCAGGAGAAAAAACACCTATATAAATCTCTGTCTAATTCTCACCCTCAAGGTAAAAATAGGGCATTGAAAACATCTGAGAAAGTTCTGGTTCTACAAAAGGGGAGCAGTTTGTGCCCTCTGCAGAGATCCTCACTCCTGACCCTGTTCCCTCCTGCTCCCAGATGAAGAAGGGGATGGGAACAGTGCACTCTGCTTCACCAACTCTTTCAAGGAAATCTGGTTCACGTTGTCTCTCATGCCCTCTTGCTGTGCTCACCATCTCTCTCTTCCTGCCCTGCCAGTTCCTTGATATTCCTTCTCTCTGCCTCATTTTGTTTTCCCTTTCCCAGTTCTTTTCAAGCCACCACACAATCACAGCCCAGCCCTAATGAGATTCCAAGGGAGCACCAGGCTGTGGAAAGCAGCTGGGAGAAGCTAATCAGGTTACAGAAAAAGAACAATTTTCCTCTGCCTGCCCTGTAGGGTGCTGGGAGGGCAAAGCAGCTGGAGTGTGTTTGCAGAAGGGTCTCCAGGGCAGCTGATTCTCCTCTCCAGGTAGACTTCAGGCCAGGTGGGGAGGTCATTTGGCAGCCAGGTCAGCATCCCTGGGCAAGCAGGACCTGCTGAGCTCTGCTCCTGAGGGCTGCTCACTTCCCTTTGCACCTGGTGGGTGCAAACAACTCTCCTCAGAAACGAGAGACAGATATTCCCAGCCTTTTTTTTTTTTTTCTTCAGCTCCCAACAGTTTTCTACAGTCCCTGTACTGTTCTGGTTCTACTGTAGACTCCTCCTTTGAGACTCAACCACTTGATCTTCCCCATCTCTCCTCAAAGACTTTAGAACAACTTTGGAAAGTGGTGAAAAAGATAAAAGCTCCATTTTCTACACAGTGGTGTAAGGAATATTCTGGCAGATCTTGGACATCCCAGAAACACACAGAAAGAAAGCAAACAATTTGGGATCTTAGGCTTAGTCCCAAGTTCCCAGGAGCTGGACAGCACATCTTTAACTGCTCCTTACCAAATTCCAGCCCCAGGGCTTGTCTTTGCCTTTTTGTGGGAGGTATTTTCATCCCTCCTCTTGCTGATCCAGAGAGAGGAACCAGGGTCTGTTGTGCCTTCTCACAAGGTTCTCACAGATTCATGTGAGAAACTGAGGCTGCAGTCCCAGGACATGCCAGATCATGGAAGGAAATGGTTCATTTTGAGTGTTACAGGTGTCTCTGCCCTCAGCTTTTCTGTTCAAGAACCAAATGAAGATCACCCCGTTATCATTTTAACTCCACCCCTGTGGCTGTAGGAACAACCAGCCTGACTCCCTGGAGTTTTTCCCACTCCTCTACCCTGCTGCTCTGCTTCCTCTCCTCACCTTTACAACATTGCTGAGGTGGCTTTGGGTGTCTGTGGAGGAGAATGACAGAATGAAGGCCACAGTCTGGTGTGGGAGGCATTTCTTGGGTGGGAGGCATTATTTGGAGGGAGAGAGAAGCTGATTGAGGGGAGTTGTCAGAAACAAAGCTCCCAACATTTGGAGAATCCCCACTCTGACCTCTCCTGTTCCCCAGCCACATGGAGACAAGGTGTTCCCCCACCCACACTCCCAAATGTTTTGGTTCACAGCTCCCACGGGCATCTGCCTGAGGGGAGCCTTTACCAGCACCTGCAATTCCCCTGTGGAGCAAAGCTGATCAGATGCTTGGAGCCACTCCTGGCCAACTGCAGGGCGGGGAACAAACACACAAATCCTCACCATGAAGCTCTCTGGACGTGGAGATGGACACACAGGGTTTGTGGCAGGGTCCCCAGCCATCGTGCCCCTTTATTCCCCCACCCACAGTGCCCCAGGTGGGCAGCACGATCCCTCTGGGGCTTTGAAAGGCTGGGGGTTGGTGGGGCAGTCAGCAGCTCTGGTGTGGAATGGCTGCAGTGTCCACCTGCCCACACTGACTGATGCCTTAAGCTTTATCTTTCCTGTATTTCACATTCTGTGCTGCCCAGGGGTGCAGCTCTGAGCTCACAGTCAGGCTCACTCAGCTCTGCACACAGCACGGACACAAAACAAATCCTTTTCCTGCTGCACACCAAGGACAACTTTCAGCCCCAAAGCACAACCAAGGGTGGCTGAAGGGAGGAACAAGAAGGATGGGACCTGACAGCCTGGAGCTGCAATGGGACAATTCAACCCCAAGGTGCAAATGGACCAAAACTGATCAAAGTGTGAGACCTCGTGACCGTTTGTCCATTTTGGGTCCATTTTGGGTCCATTTTGTGACCATTTTGGGTCCACCTTGGGTGTAGCCCAGGCCAGGCTCTTGTCCTGCCCAAGGTGGATCCTAAAGGCCTTTCAATAAATCTCTACTTTATTCTCCAGCTCTGTCCAGTCTCTGTTCCAGCTCAGCCCTCCCAAGGCACCAGTTTCTGGTGACCCAGAGGGGACAATGAGGCCTCAGACCATATGACCACATCTCCTATGACAGACACCAAGGCAGAGTGTGGAGACATGGAGGAGATGTGAGGAGAAGCAAAGCCCCAGGAAGGCTCACCCTGGCTTCTCACTTCCAATTTATACCACAGGCAATTAAACCCTTCCTGTGCATGGAGATGGGATGCAATAATCAGAATATTCTGCCTGTAGCACTGAGGCATGAAGAGGTCCTTGAAGCACATTGATTGTGGTCACCCACAACCACTGAATTCTGAGAAATGGTCTCCATTTTGTGACACATTTATAGCAGGCAGCTTTCACAGCAGCCTTTTAAGGGAAATGGTAGGATGGCTTCATCTGGGAATGCAGGAAATAAATAGAACTGATTTCTACTGGGAAAAAAAAAAAAAAGAAGAAGTTTTGCTCAAAATAAATTAAAATTGTCAAACCCTAAAATGAATTACCTCAACCTTATAATTTCATTCAAAAAACTTATTTTTCTTCAGTAAGCTAACAAAATATTTCCTTTTACCCTTATCTACTTGATGCACTTCACTTTGACGTTTATTTCCAAATACTCATTTTCTTGCTTTACTTACGCAGGACAGAATTTATCACCATATGAAGAGCAAATCAAAACAATCTGATGAAACTAGATGTAAATGTTTTGATTGTCCCTGAACCCATTTCTCCTTGGAAATGCTGAAGAATTTTGGCTATTTGTCCCAAGTGGGAGGGGAGAACGAGCCTATCTCTCCTATGATGCTGCTGTTAGTCCTAGACCAGAAACCTTGGCCCCAAACCCTGGCCTCTGACCAGCTCTTGGGATTCTCACACACCTGAAGCACCCCATCCTCTCCTGCAGAGACATCTAAAGCCTTCAGCTCAGATAAATCAACTCTGCCTGAGAAATAATTCATCCCACCGAGTGACAGCTGTTGGCACAGCTCAGAGTCCATCCATCCCTCAAATCTGACACAGCAGCGCTCTCCCTTCGCCTCGGAAGGATGGATGTGATGAGGGTCAGAGCACAGATCAGTGCCTGGATCACACCCAGCCCCCCTGCCCTGCCCTGAGCACAGCCTGGGGAGCCACAGGGCAGCTCCTCCAGGGGATGCTGGTGGAACCAGCCGTGCTTTGGGTCCCCACCAGGCAGCAATGCAGGCTCAGGATCACAGCAAACCCTCCTCTGATGAGCCAGCAGCCAGCATGCCCAGGACACAGATATCCCTCCACCCTCAGTAAGGAGCGTCCCCTGGTCCCTGGGGGTCACTTGTTAAAGTCTCACTGCAGCCCTTTAACAAGCAGGAAGCTGGCAGAAACCTCTGGCAAAGGGGGACTGGGTGCAGCTGCTGTGACCCCAGGCTGTGGGAAAGGTTTTCTGTGCCCAAGGGTGAGAAATGAATGCTCTCAGGTCAGGTACAGCCAGCACAGCAGCTCCTTGGGTGGCACCCACTGGCTCCATCCTTCCCAGGCTGCCTGCAAAGGCTCAGGGCGAACAAATCCCTCCTGCACTCAGCCCAGCTGAAGAAATGCGAGTTTTCTCCAAAGGCTGGCACAAAATGAATGAGGGATTGAGTCATTCCTGCCAGCAGAAGGGCGGAAATGGGATCCGTGAAGGAATTTACGAGAGCCGATTATTTCATTATGGATGTGGATTTATCCCGTGTTGCCCAAGGGCCAGAGGCTGCCCGAGCTGTGGGCACCTGTGTGCCAGGGCTGATGTTGCACTTTAAAAAACCTTTAAGCACAGCCACGCTCCCCATTTAGCACCAGGCTGCGACCACAGATGTTAATTAACTTTAGGGCTTTGCTCTCCAGAAATGTCTCCCAGGAAAAGCACTTTCCCTGCCCCCAGGAGGCCGCTGTCCAGATTTTCATGTTTTATTTAGCTCCAAATTTCGGATGCAAACCTCCAGCTTTTCACTCTCCTTCCCTGATAACAGACTCCTTGAGTTTTCTGCACAGCCTGTAAATAAAATACCAACATGGATGTCACACAGAAAATATCTGGAGGGGATTAGTGTATGTTCTGGATAATAAAAGGAGCTGGCTGAATTATTCATAGTGAATAAATCAGCTCTTTTCCTTTTTGGAAGCAAACTTTGACAATCCCGAGAGCTCTTGGGATATGTTTAGGACGGGAGCAACTTATTTATTTCATTAGAGCTTTTGTTGCAGCCCGTGGTTTGTCCCACAAGTCACACACACATGGTTGGTGTCATTCCTCAGTGGCCTGGGGGTGGTTTCATAAGGAAAGACAAATTGTTCACGAGGAGAGCTGCTGCCCTTGCTGTGCCTGACCTCACTGCTGTGTGAACACCGGCATGAGGGACAGTGTGACCGCTCCTGAACATCAAGGAAATCAGGAGCTGTGAGCACTCTCCAAGCATTTGTGAAGATGAAATAAATGCAGCACCGGCTCCGGCAGCTCCCAGCCGTCACTCAGGCATGGAAAATAACAGCCAGAAAAAGCACTGGGGCTGTTTAGTGAACAGCACCCATCCCCAACACTCTAAATTTCTGTGATGCACATGGTTATGAGGACCAAAACCCAACCCAGCCTGCAGAACCTGAGCAGATTTCTGTTGGTGACCAGCTCTGGCTGCACACTGGGCAGGCCAAAGAGAGCCTGCAATCCTCGGCACAGCACTGCAGCCTGCTTGAGGCATTGCAATCCACCCTAAAGTGGCTGCATCTGGGCTATTGCCTCCCAGACAGATGATTTGAGAAGGATTTTGAAGTCCTTTCAGTTGAGAAGTGCTGTGCAACCGCTGGAACCTATTATTATCAGGAAAGGAGGGGGGGGAGGTAGCAAATTTCCTTTACCTATAGGCTTATCTTGTGCTCCAGAGGAACACAGCCCAGCATCTTAAACACTGTGCCATTTTCAATTCATTTCCTTCCTACTTATTCCAAAGCAGCCAAAGCTAAGTATAATCAAGACTTAAGTGTTCCTCGGAGCCAGACAATTATTGCTGGTCTCGATTTCCCCGTCTTTTAGGGGAGAAAGGGAGGAATTAACCCAAGCCTCGCAGCGGGGCAGCGGGGCTGGCACCCAGGGCTGTCACACGGCACTTTTTGGGATGTGGGATGTGCTTCCCCAGCCTCCAGCTGGCCCAGGGCTCTCTGCAAGGGTGGCTTAGCTCCTGCAGAGCCCTGCTCCCCTCTCGGGGGGCTCTGTTGCTGCTGCTGGGGTGGCTCAGCCCTTTCTGAAGCAGCTGCTGCACTCTCTGATAAGGCAGCGTGGATTTTGCGATCCGGCAGCTCGGCCACCGAGCGTGGAGCAGCAATCCTTGGGAAAAGGGCTCTGCAGACACCCAGTGCCTCCCTGCCCCGCTCAGCCATCTCCCCACGGGCAAAGATGGAGTGCCCGAGGTCCCCAAGCTCTCTCTGTCACATCAGCCCCTTCCCTAAGCGCTCCCCCTTGTCAGCTTTAACTTTGGAAGCCAAGCCTCCCTCGCTGCCTCCTCGGGATTTACATGAAAGGACTCAGTGGGGAGTTCTCCTCATTCATGCTGGGCTCATACTTCTAAATCATAAAGCGTGTCAAATGAGGATTTAATTTATATTTAACAAGACAATGTTTGTGAATTAATTATTCATCAGCTGATAACGAATAAACATTTCCCTCTTCCCTCCCTCCCCGCTTTTTTTTTCCACGGCGTTTCCACAAACGCACCCTACGTGCAAATCTATTAAATGCTTTCTGCAGTACTCCAGATGTGGGAGAATATGCTCTTCACCCTCGATTTCCTGAGTGTGTTGCATGGTAACTAATGTAGCCATGCAGAGCATTGTCAGTTTAATAGCGTGCAGCATCTCCTCCCTAGAGAGGCAAGGGGGGGATAGCCAACACTTGTATTTGGACATATCACCCTCTTCGGGTTCCAGCCCTCCACTCACAGGCACAGATAAGGAAACAATTTGCTCTAACAATCGAGATAGGAGCACAAAAGCCCTGCTGGAAATCGCAGGAGCTTCTGAGGCAGCAGAATCTGGCCCCTGGTGAATGATGGAGGGAGGTTTTACTCTTCCCATCTTTGTTATCATTAAGCAATGAGATGGAGGAGGTGTACAACACCAGCAGAAGAGCTGCCGTTCTGTTTTGCTACAAAATTCGGCACACAGGAGCATTTCCTCACACACAGCAAACAGAGGAGCCCTCAGCACCCCAACCAGCCCTTACTGCAGTGCCTGTGACACCTGGAGCAGGTCACCAAGGCAGGTCCCTGGGTGGCTGGAATGTCTCCATTCACCTCTGCCAGGAGGTTACCACGGTGTCTGGAGCACGCTCTCAGTCTTTGGCTCCTCGAACCTCATACTTGGTTTTGTGTGAGAAAGGAAGAAACGGACATTCAGCTCCGGCCTCTGGGAGGAATCTGAGAAGCTCTGGGCAGGATTTGCTCCATCCCCGAGCTCAGAACAGAAGCAGCTCTCCCCCTCTCAGCCATCCTGTCCCTCATGGACACGTCAGGGACATCCTCAGGGCTGAAAGACACTCAGCCCCAATAGCTGGCACTTGCTTTACTTCTACAGCATCATTTCCTGAGAGTTAAGCATCCCTAAAGGAAGGTGATCCAGAGCTCTAGGTGCCCTTGACACCAGTTAAAGCTATAATCTATAGCAATAAAGCCATTACAAAACAAAACCAGGAGCAAATCCCTCCAGCAAACAACCAGTCAGCAAAAAATTTGAACCCAGAGTCTCCTCCCTCGCCTCAGGCTGCCACAGCCCTCCCTGGCACCTCTTCCCACAAACATGCCTGGAGAAAGAAGGTGGCTCTTTGCATCAGCCTGAGCTTCTGATAATCCAGGGACACCTCAGTGCTGTGTTAATGGGAATTTAATTGGGCATCCAGCTCCAGCACACAGCTTGGAGAGCTGCAGCAGTGTGGGTGATCACTCCTTTGGCTCCAGGGGCTGCTGGCCAGGGCTCAGTGGCAGCCAGAGCTCTGGAGGGGCTCATGGCCCCATGCATCCCTCCCCTGATGGGGTAAACACAGCTTCCCACCCCCCTGAAAAGTGCCAAGTGCCACAATCCCCCCCAAAGATTGATGGGGTTGGGGAGGAAATCCCAGCCCACGCAGTGATTGGAGTCTTTACTCCACTGATGGTCCCACTTTTCCCCCTGTCCCACTTCTTATCACTGAACCAACTTCTAGCTCTCTTTCTGGTCACTGCCACATTTTGCTTGGACAGCAGAGAGGGTCCTTTCCCCAGGGAAGAGAGAATAAAACCTGCTCAGCCACCTCAACAGGAAACGAAACAATTCTGGTGTACAAAAGATATCAGGAAATCACTTTACATTTCTTCCCGCTCCAAACCTGCCCACCTTCTGCTGACTGCTGAATGTTAATGTTATTTATGACAGGTGATTGATGAGGCAGACGCAGGATTCACGCCCAGCACGGGGCATTTTCAAATCACCTATTCATTTTTAAGGACCGGAATCAGTTTTGCATCCTGACATGATTTATCATTTGGAGGCTGGGCAGTGGCTGTGCAGGGCCAGCTTCCAACCCCTGACAGAGCACCAGCAGGATGAAGACAGCAGTGAGCCATTAACCCTTTGAGGGTGAGCAGGACATCACAGGAGACCAGAATTAACCCTAATTCTACTCCAGGAGCATGTCAGGCCATCCTGTAGCCCCCAGCTGGAGATTTACAGGCCACAGTGGTCCAAGCTAACAGCCACAGTAATGCTGCTGCATCTCTGAAAAGCAGAACTTGGTTTTTTGTCTTCTACACAGCCTGTGTGAGAGGGAAATGTTTATGTAAGGGGCTGTCATGGCAATGCACCTAAAGGAGATCAATGGGACATTTCCCCTCCAGTGGACCTTCCAGCCCACACAAGCCTCTCTGTCTGTGGCACAGTGAAATGTCACCATGGGCTCAAGAGAGATCTAGCTCTGAGACAAATTCCAGCTCCCTTCCCTTGGAAATGTGCATTTCCTTGGGTTGTGTGTGGGGAAAAGGAGAGATGAGGCACATGGGATGGGCCTGGCAGCTGGGAGAGGGCAGAGGTGCCCTCTCAGGTTGGGAGAAGCTGTTCCAACAGGGACAGGGTGGGAATGACATGTCCCCAGCAAAGCCCATCTATCACATGTCTGGTGCCAGCCTGCCAGGGGCTGGCACAACCTATAGAATGATTTAATTCACTGCATCAGCAAGGAAAAGCAAACAAATAACTGGGTGAAGCAGCCAAGTCTAGAGGTGACACTGTGGCAGCTTTGTCACTGCCCTCTCCTCTCACTTCAGGAGACCACGGAGCAGGATGCAGCCTCTCCCAGGAGCAGGGGGAGGCAGGCAGGGCACAGACAGGAGGCTTTGAGACCTGGGTCTGGCTGCCCTCAGTACCTTTGATATCACCTCAACCTCATGGGAAAAGGTTTCAAAGTTCAAGGGCATCACAGGTTCAAGCTTAAGAAGTTACCTAAGGGAACAAGGAATGAGAGAGATCCCTAGAGAGTCTACTTGGGGTGTCATACAGAGGTGTCTCAAGATCACAGGTGACTGCTGGGACCCCACAGGGACCCCTGGACTGGCAGCCCCAAGGCACTTCAGAGGGACAGCACAGCCAGTTGGGACTGATACAACAAAACCCCTCAAAATTGTCCACACTGAGCAGTTTCCTCGCTGCCTGAGCAACCCCTGGCCATGCCATTCCCACAAACACCATCCCTTCCTCAGGTGGGAAGGTTGCAGATGGGTGGGCCAGCCCCATGGCAGCAGTTTCCCCAGCAGAGCCAGCAATTCCAAACACCAGCTGCCCCAGGGGTCCTGTGGAGCCCCATTTCAAGGAGAGGAAAAGCTTCTGCTGACTCCTAGAAAGAGCTAAAGCCATGGGCTGAGCTCTCCCACATGATTTCCTGGTCTCTAGTAAGGGCTGAGTTCACACAACAGCTTTTCCCCTCGGTGGGGGTGGCTGTTGTCACTGCCTGGCATCCTGTTTTCCCAAAATCACCAGAGATATGGAATGTGCTGGGAGCTCCTGTGCCTGCAGCCATTTCTGGCTGGTGTTAGCCCAGCAGATCCCAAATCCTGAGAGCCTGGGATGGACGGACGTACGCTCTCACATCCCCATCACCATGGCATGAGCTGTGTTTCTTAGGAAACCAACCTAGCAGCAGCATCCCTGTTTAGGAGGAGAGATGAACTCTGGATGCAGACTGGATTTTAGAAACCACTCTGTGCTCTGCTGCTACCACCTGCATGGCTCTGCAGTGCTCCTGTGGCAGCAGGGCTGGAAAAGGGTGATGGAAAGAGCTGAGAGGGAAAGAGGAGGATGAGGATGTGCTCTGGGTTTTGTGGGTGTTTCTTGGCACATCCTTGTGCAGTGCAGGGCAGGCAGAACAGGCAGCTCTAACATGGCCCTGGTGCTCTGCTGGAAGCCTGGAGGGTGAAAATTTCGGGCTTTCTGTTCTAAAGGGCACTGACCCTCAAGTAGGCACTGAGTTCAACTTGAAGCCGTGGAACTGGCTTCCAAAACTGAGTGATGGCACGGGGGTTGTGGGTGTGCAGTTTGAATAGAAATGGGTCATCTCACAGGGTGAAAAACTTAGATTTGGGATTTTAGTACACAGTAATGTATGGGGCAAGATGAAGGACTTTGGGCATTGTCTAAATCCTTCTTCTTCACCTTCTTTTTCATGGGTTTGGGTGGTTTTCTGTAATTGGGTGAAAAAGGTTGGCACTGCGGGCCTTGGGTGGTCATTATTGGGTCAGAAATATAAATAATATAGGTGTCACCTCCTTATTGGGTAATTAGCACTTAAATAACCTTGGAAAGAGTCAGAGGGGCTCTATTTTACCTCTCTAACTTGTGGTTAGAACTCACAGCTCCTGAGTCTGTAAATAGATAATAAACATCCAAGTCTGAACTGGAAAACTGCGCCTCCCACATATTAATCCTGACCTTGGCAGAGAAAAAGCAGCCAGAACCATCAGAGCAGGGCACACAGCAGAGCACACCCAGCCCTTGCACTGCTGCTCCTGTGTCACTTTGGCCACACGTCCCCACGGGCTGGAGGGGCTCATGGCACGTGCTGGCACCCAGGGGTGACACACACACAGCTCGGGCTGCGGTTCTTCTCCTCAAGTCTGGGCACACAAGGAAATTCTGAGCCTCAGGGCTGTCCCTGCTGGGCCTCCTGATGGTGCCCTCATGGTGTGAGCAAGTGCCAGCCAGGTGCCCATCTGGTGGCTCGTGAGCAGGAGCTGCCTGGGGGCAGAAGGGCTGCTTCAAACTGCTCCTCAGAGTGGAACGGGTACTACAGCTACTGTACCATCCCTGTAGCCCCAGAGGAGTTTGTTCCTTGGAAGTTTTGTACTTTGGAAACTAAAAATAACTTGCCCATCCTGGCAACTCTCTCTCTATTTTTTTTTTTTTTTCAGTTTAGTGAGGCTGGTTTTGCTCCTGCTTCATTTTGCATTGAGAGAAACAAGAAAAGCCAAATCGTCCTGGTTGTGCCTTGCCTTTATCCCCTCCACCTCCCTTGCCCAGAGGACTGGAGAAGCCTTTCAAAACCTGACAGCAGTCAGGTTTATTCCTTGCCAGAAGAGGAAAAAGGATGAGTTTGCAGGGAAAATAATAATAATAATGGCAGTTTCCTGATAAAATTAAATAGTCAACAGTTGCTCTCTGGATCCAGGAGTGTCTGTGTTATGTGTTTTCACAGCTCTTGGTACAGCTGGGTACTGCTGGGTCCTGAGCCATGAGGAGAAACCCTCACAGTCCTGCTGGCAGCTCTCTAGGGTGCTGCACTGCAAAGGGGAAATGTTGGACCAGAGGCTCCCCTGCTTTCCCCTTGCTCAGCACCACAGGCCAGGCCTGGGCACCCAAATTTCACACTGCCATGAAACCATCTCCAGGTAGCTCTCTCAGTCCTCATGGAACACACTGCCCCTGTTCCACCTCACCCTGAGTACCCTGGTGCTCACACACCTCCAGGGAGGAGAGGGCAAAGCCACCAGGCAGAGGTGTTTGCCAAAGCAGAGCCCAAAGTGCAGCAGCATCATCCCACTCCTGAGCCCTCAGGCAGGGAAGGGTTGCTGAGGACACCTGAGGACACCTGAGGACCTTGCTCCCGACCAGGGATGGTGCTCAGATCTCTCCAGCTCCCAGCAGGTCAGAGCACCTCTCACCAAGGGAAAGCAAACCTCCTCTGAGGCCAACACCACCTTCACAGCACATCTAGCCAGCATGGCACAGCCTGTCCCAGCCCTGGGGCAGCCCTGCCAGGGGAGGGGACACGGTGACACCGCAGCCAGGCCAGCACTCACCATCTGGATGACAGACACTGGTCCAATGCTGTTCACGTAGATATCCACATCAATGAACGTGGGCTTGACTGAAAGACAAGAGAACAGGACCATCAGCTGGGGCCAGGAGTGTTTGCAGAGGGATAAAGGCAAGGGGAACATCTGGGATGAGCGTGGCTCTATGGCAACAAAAATCCCAACTCCTGCAGGCACCAAAGCATGGGAAACACAGGACACAGCCAGGGCAGGTCACCACCCGTGGCCACAGGGAGCTCCAGGGGACACTTACTGCCAATGTCAGGCCTCAGCTTGTTGTCATAGTTCTTGAGCAGCGAGTTGAGGATCTGTGTGGCATCAGTCTCCTGTGCCTTGGGGGTGAGGACCCAGGTTTTGTTGATGCTGAGGTAATCGTAATCGTATTCCTCTGTGCTGTCACACCTGCAGAGGAGACACAAAGGGCAGGGACGTGGCTGTGGCAGCTCTGTGGCACTCCCTGGCAGCAGGGGCACGGCTGTGTGTCAGAGATACCAGAGGAGGAGGATGCAGAGCAGCAGGAGCTCAGGGATCTCCTCTCAGCCACACTGCTTAGAAGACACAACTCACCTGGCACCTTTGCTCACTGCGGGGTCACCAGACATTGCCACCTGTGGGAAAGACTGGCATGGAGTGCTGCACCTCCTCCTCAGCTCCCTTTGGAGACACACTGCTCATCCCTGAGGTGTGGCAGCCAGCCCCTGCTTTCCCTGCTCATCCCACCCAGCAGCTCCTGCTGCCACAGCTGCCTGTTAACCTCAAACACCTCCAGTGCTCTGCCTGCTGCTCACACCTGAAGCAGGCTTCCTCTGAGGAAACAGACAGTGACAAAACAGTGTTTTTGGGGAGCAAGACATTTGCAATAAATGCATTTCAGAGAAAACAAGTCCCAGGCTACCATGCACGTCTGACGTGCCAGGAGCCCAGCCATCTGCCCTGCACAGATCCCTGGAAATTACAGCCTTATGCAAACTCCTCTGCCTCCAGGCCAAGACCTGCCACAACCCATTCCCTGCACTCACCAACCCTTCCTCCCCAGCCCGTGGCTGAGCTCCCATTTAAGGATGTCCCATCTTCTCCATCTGCCAGTTCCAAGGCAGGCAAGGAAAGCTCGTATCCATCCTCCTTTGGACACGATCCACGGAGCAACAGCTTCCCTCACCGCCTTCCAAATCTGCCCTCTCTAAACCTTTCACACTCCACCCATTTTCCTGAAGGAGTTGTCCTAAACCGTCTAATTAGATTAGGTGCACCCAGGAGATTCCAGGCACCTGCAGCTGCTTGGGGCAGCTCATTAACAGGGCTGTCCCCGGAATGACACAGCCAAATGTGGGACAGCATGCTCCCACCGCCGGCACAGCCCCCTCCCTCCTCGTTTGCTGTGCCAGGGTGTCACCTGCCCCGGCGACACGGAGGGAGCTGCCACCGTGCTGACACTGCCCAGCTGGAGCTTTGCAGTTCCGAGGTGCAACCAGGCACCAGGGACACAAATTCCCCTTCCAGGGACACACACATCCCCTCTAGGGACACACACATCCCCTGCAGGGACACACACATCCCATTCCAGGGACACACACAGCCCCTCTAGGGACACACACAGCCCCTCTAGGGACACACACAGCCCCTCTAGGGACACACACAGCCCCTCAGGGACATACACATCCCCTCTAGGGACACACCCATCCCCTCCAGGCACACACACATCCCCCCTCCAGGGACACACACATCCCATTCCGGGGACACACACATCCCCTCAGGAACACACACATCCCCTCCAGGGACACACACATCCCCCCTCCAGGGACACATTCCCCCTCCAGCGCCCGGGGAGCCTCAGCCTGGCCGGGACACTCAGGAGTGGGGCGAAAACCCATTAAATTGCGGCCGATTTATCAGACGCTCCTCAGACAGAACTGGCTTTTCACAATGGCTTTAAAACTCTCGGCATCTCGGGCTCCGGGACGTGTCCCCCGCCTGCCGCCGCGCATTAGCCGTGGGGCCATCAGCTCGTTGTTTCCTGTCTGATTGCGCTGCACTTTCTAACGAGGCTTAAGGAGCGTTCAGCAGCGCTGTCAGGATGCGCTTCCCCATCCCAGCTGCGCTCCCTGGCCGGGCTATCACTGTGGCGTTGTCTCCGACAGAGCTCTGCACCACCAGAGGGGACAACACCGAGGCCACCCCAGGGTGGCACAGGGATGAAACCCAGCTCCTGCCCACCATAAAGAGGGATATGTACCCGCAGCACGGCTCAGGGCAAGGGAAAGCGATCCCAGCTGCTTCCCCCTGCTGCCAGAGCTCCGGGTGATGGAGGCTGCCCCAGGCAGAGTGGGAACAGCCACACCGAAATGTTTTCTCCGTGGTCCCCTGGCCCTGCTTGGAGTCACCTGGCAGCACCAAACTCTGCACATTGCCCTGCCCTGCCGAAAATCCCGGTCCTCTGAGAAATTTTAAAGCTGCAGCAGAGCCTGAAACATCCCTTTGAGGGCTGAGCAAACCCTGGCTGAGCTCACCCTGTTCTCAGTCTTCTGGTTTCCCCCCATTTAGCGTCACTGATTAACGCCCCAAGGCTTGGGACAGCATTTCCAGGGAGCCACATCCCTATTACAGATGCAGGGACACTACCAAAAATATGCTTTTTGCTAATGCAGCTAATCCCAGTCGACTAAACCATTCTAAGCCATTTTAGCATTAGCAAGCCAGCTTTTGCTGGAGAAAATGTGCTTTTTGTGAGTGCCTGTGCACACACAGACACACATCAGCCCTTGCTGGTCAAGGGTGTAACTCTTATGCCACCCTCTGCAAGCCACTGCCTCCTCCCCAGTCTCTCTTCTTGGTGGCCCCACTTTAAGCCTCTCTTTTAGAAGGGAAGAAGCCAAGATCTATAGCAGAGGAGAGGTATTAAGGTGACATGTGCATCCCCCCTCCAGCTGCTAATGGAAATGTCACACTGCAGACCTGCAGAGATCCCCAGCGTGCTGGGAACACTTGCTGGCCTGGCAGCTCCATCTCCAGGCACGATGTGACTGCCTTGGTGACAGGGGGCAGCCAGTTCTCACATGTCTCTGTGCAGCCAGGGGGAAAGGCAGAGCCGTGTTTGCTCTCACCTCTGCTTGGTGAGACATCAGAACCCCCTCCTCAGAGCAGGGCCATGGGGCTGGGACACAGCCACAGTGTGGGCAGGGGGTGACAGCAGGGCAGAGCTGGGGGCGTTGCAAGGAAATCTCCGGTCCTGACAGAGGAGTTGTGGCCATGGCAGCTCCTGCTGGTGCCCGGAGCAGGAGGCTGGCACGGCAGGGAGGTGTCCTTTCGGATGTGCTCACATGTGTGGATGAGGTTGGACAATC
The DNA here is from genome assembly GCA_013400435.1 of Pycnonotus jocosus. NCBI lineage: Eukaryota > Metazoa > Chordata > Aves > Passeriformes > Pycnonotidae > Pycnonotus > Pycnonotus jocosus. Next base: position 57,984 of record VWYP01014111.1, read on the forward strand.
CTCCCTGGGCAACCCGTGGCATTCCAGCAGGACAGAGCCGTGCTGGGCTCCCTAATCCCCTTTTCCTCCAGCAGACACCTGTTTGGCTGAGGCTTCCAAACACACACTGCTGGGGGAAGTCACCTGGAGAGCTGGGGGCTGGCTGGCTGCCTCCCCCAGTGCCCAAGCTGTCTGACAAGGTGTTCCCTTGGCAGGAGGAGGAGGAGAAGAGCAACACGTGCCACGAGCCCTTGAAGACACTGCTGCTCCTTGCCTGGTGCTGCTTGCCTGGGATGCACACTCACAATTCATGAGCTGCTGGTGGCCCTGAGGCTGGAACCTCCCAGCAGAGATGCAGATCCCCGGGCTGTATCCAGCCCTGCTGCAAACACAGCTGAAAGCCCTCCCTACTCCCAAGGAAAAGAGAGCAGCAAAATGCAAGAACAACATTTCCCTGGGACGAAAAACACTGTGGTCAATTCTAATTACCACATGCTAATGTGCCCTTCTTGTCACCCATCCCGATGCCTCCCAGGGCTGTGGCACAGGGGTGCTGAGGCAGATGGCTCTGAATTAGAAGCAGGCAGAGGAGTTAAGGACAGGGGGCTCTAACTGACCCCTCCTCATTTCACATATCTTCCTACCTCTGAAATCACACTCCAGTGATCCAACCTGCACAGTTCCAGCCACCTGCCAAGGCCAGCACCTGGCGTGATGCTGTGCAGGGATCCTGGCTGCCCTGGTCCCAGCCGAGGCAGGGCCCTGGGAAAGGCTGGGGAATGAGCCTCTGTGCTGGGGGGGCCATGGGGGCAGTGCTGAATCACCTGGCCAAAAGCATCCAGCTTGCTCCAGTGCCAGGGCAAGGGTCTTGCACCAGGAGAAGAGCTCACATGCACAGCTCTGCTCACATGCACAGAGCTCCTCACCCCAGCACCTGCCACGAGGAATGGGGAAGAGGAGATTCACCCTCCACAACTGCACCCAGCAAAAATGCAGTGAATGCAGAGCAAGACCTTCAAATAAATTGCTTTTTCTCCTCTCACAGGACTCCTCTCCCACTCCATCATGCCCACCCCCCAACCTCCACAGCCACTGCTGCTGCCAAGGCAGGACTCAGGGTAGAGACAGACTTGAGGCACTGGGCAGAAGAGAGCTATGGGGTGAACATTCCTGCTCAAGGGGACGTGAATACATGATTTAATTGCTCCTCCGTGTGATCTTGCAGCTCAGAACTCTCCCTCCCGAAATGCAGGGCTCGTAGCAATGCACTGCAGGGACGGTGGGGCACAGGAACCGGGACCACCGCGGATCCACCCCCCTCTCAGCCCTCCAGAGCCCCCTGGCACCTGCACGGGTCTCCTGCCGGGAGGTTTTGTGTCAGGGCACGAGCAGTGGGGCAGCTCCTGCTCCTCGACCCTGGGAAGGCCGAGCCACGCAGGACCACGGCAGGGATGGACTCTGTGCCCACCGCCGGGGTCGGGAAGCATCGGCAGGGCGGACCATGAGTAGCAGGATTCATGCTCCGTGTCCCTGACTGCATCTGTAATGGGATTTGATCGGCTTTAAGGCGGCTTATTCTGCCAATTAGCTTCAGCCAGTAAAATCCCTCTTCCCCCAAGCCCTGGGGGTAACAATCTGCTGACAACATGTTCTTTCCCTATCCAGCCATTAAACTCATCAGCGGGGCTAGCAATTGTAAAAAAAAAAAAANGAACAGAGCTTAAAGACTAAGCTGGCAAAAAAAAAAAAAAAAAAAAAAAGAAAAAAGAAAAAAAAAGGAAAAAAGAAACTTGAAACCCCCTCGTGCGTGGGCCCTTTCATCGCTGTTTACAGAAAAGCGGCACGAACGGCTGGCCCTGGGAAAAGCACGGCCACCTGCCCACCCCGGCCTCCGCTCTCCTCGCTGGGGGCACCGCGCTGGCAGCGGGGTCCCCGCGGGCACCCAGAGCCGCGACCTGCGCCCAACCTGTAGAGCAGGACGGGACCCCTCTGCCCTCCCGCTGCCGGACCGAGCACCCTGCGGGGCTCCGGGGATGGAGCTCCTTCCCACCCAGCCCGGCTCCACGTGGAAATGCCCCGGTGATGGACGGATGGAGCTCCCCGGAGGTGCCGAGCTCCCTCCGGTCCTGCTCCGGGCACCCCCAGAAGGGGCTCGACCCCCGTTAGGATTATCCAGCGGGGTGACGGCAGGATGGAGAAGGGGCTGTCCTCTCGATTCCGGCATGCCGAGGGGGAGCCCGGGGTGCAGAGGACGAGCAGCACTCGGTGCTGCCGCGACGGGACCCGCTGGAAGGAACAGCGGGGGCACGGAGCTGCCCAAACCCCGCTGGAGCCGGCGTGGGGAGAATCGCTGCCCCTCCAACCCCCTCCCCTCCCATCCCACCGCCCCGACGGGTAAACTGAGGCGGGGAGGGGGCGAGGGGAGACTCACCTGGCTCGCAGGACCGGCCCGAGGGCCAGGCAGAGCAGCAGCACCGTCCCGGGCATCTCTGCCAGGCGAGCAGCGACCCCGGGGGGCGGCGGCGGCCGCGCTCCCTCCCGGCGGGGCTCAGCGCGGGGCNGGGCGCGCCGAGAGGCACCCGCGCATCTGCCGGAGCCGCGCTGCCGGGGAGCGAGCATCGTCAGCTGCTGCCAGCAGCTCTCGCTCCCCCTCTGCCTAACGAGGCGCTTGATTTCTCTTAATACTCGCTCCTTTTTTTTTTTTTTTTTTTTTCCCTCTTCC
>VWYP01014111.1:60708-93929 GCA_013400435.1 Pycnonotus jocosus
TTTTTCCCTCTTCCCTTCGCGTGCACAACAGTTGGGGTGTTCGTCTAAAAAAAGAAAGAGTGGGTGATTATTGCTAAATTACGCGAAGGCGGCAGGCCCCGGCGGGCTGAGCTGCCGGCGAGATGCAGCGGGGAGAGAGGGTCCTTTCCCACCTGTTGGGGATGCTGTCCCGCAAAAACAACCGGGAGGGTGTGTGGGGAGGAGCTGTGGGGCAGCTGGGGATGGCGGGGGGGCTGCGGGCTCCCAGCCTGTCGCTCTGTGCCTTCAGCGTTTGCCGAGCTGCACTCGGGAATTTCCTCACTCTGCCGACATCCCACCGGCAAAGAGCAGGAACAGATCCCTTCCTGAGGGGCTTTGGGTGAGAGCTGCTCAGGACAAACTTTGTTAGACCTACTCCAGGTACCAGGAATTGTCCCCCGTTGTTTAGTTACAGGCTGAGGTGTAGGAATTCCTCCCCAGAGAGGCCTGGCCCTGCATCTCCCGGAGCTCCGGGAATTCTGATGGCAAATCCAGCTCCTCTGCACCGGAGTGGGAGCATCCCTTTCACTGACAGCTGACTCTGTCCTCTCGCTCCTGGGCCTGTCACAGCCTTCCCCACCTGAACAGGGGCAAATCACCTCTCTACTCTCCCTCTGCAGCGTTCTGGTGCTGTTCAATGCAGGGAAAATTCCCTTTCCCCAGGCACACCCAGTGCCTCAAAGCCAGGACCTGTCTCAGTGGCGATGGGGATGCCACAGCAGCACACCTGGGTGGTTTTTTGGGACTCTCTCCCTTGCTGATGGCTGCAATGATCACCTCAAGCCCTCGGGCGTGAGATCTGAGCGGCCCCAAAGCCACAAGAGGCAGCTGCAGGCTCCGAGAGGGCATTTCCCTGGAACCAAGCAGCTACAGATGATGTTGCCTTTACTTCATGCAAAGAAGCCAGCTCTGGATGGCAGAGTTTACAGGAAGCACATGTCAAAAGAGTAAATAATGAATATCAAAGCAGCAGGGAAGGTGGAAAGAGCTCTTTAAGCTTCAAAGCAAGCCACTGGATTGTTCCAGAAGTTCTTCAGGGATCCAGGTGAAGCTGAAGTCGGGGAAGGTGCAAGAATAGCTGCAGGGAAGATGTGGCTGTCAAGGATTCTGGTCATGAGCAGACCACAGAAAATCCAGGGGTTCATATCTGTGCTTTCAGCTCCCCCTCAAGACGCAGGATGTGAAGTGGTACGTGGGGAAATGCACAGGACTGATTTCTTTTGACTGCCCCGTTCTGCTGCTTGAGAGCTGAGAGATCTGGGGAGGGGAGGACTGTGCTCAGAGCAGTGCAGATGGGCTGGGAAATGTTAAGAAATCACAGCATCCCCTCATGATGCTGTTTTGGGGACACCTTCCAGGCAGTTTTATTCACCAGGAGCTTCCAAGCACTTCTCCTCTCGGAGCTTCTTCATTTACAGGGCTCTCATTTTGTAACTGAGTCTTTTCCTGGAACCAAGGATAAGAATGGAGCCTGTTGATGGTGGTGGAGAGCAAGGGCACTGCTTTTCAAGCAAACACCTTATTTATCAGCAGCACAGGCTCAGCTAGGGACAAATCCATTTCAAATTCACAGTGAATGGTTCTGACCAGGAAAACCACCCTCAGTCCAAACGCTGAGAAGGACAAAATGTCCTGCTCTTATGTTTTGGGAGGGAGCAGGCCCTATTTTCCACTTTGAAGAGACATTTGTTTTGAGGTCTACTGTCATGAGACTCGAAACTTAAACAGGAGATGCAATGTTTTATTCAAGATGTTTTTTATCCCTTCTGGTATTGCAGTTTAACCGGCAAACTAATAAAACCTATTATTTACAGAGTCCTCATGAGCCCAGAGCCTGGGGGGCCGAGCTGCCAGAGCAAATGAGGGTTTGGTTGTGCAGTCCTCACTGCAGGATTTAGCTCTGGGAGACAAGAAGACAACTCCAGCCCTGGCCCAAGGATCCCAAACCTTGCAAGGATAGCAGTACTCTGAAAGGGATGAACCTGGGCACATCTGCAGCCCTTTCCAAACCCCTCTGGGCTCTCTCAGAGCCCCTTTTCGGGGTGTGTGCTGCCTGCTCCTGTGCTGGGGCTGTGCTTGGGGCTCAGGCTGGAGCAGCAGGGGAAGGCAGGAGGCAAAGCTCTGCCTCCTCTTGCCCCTGCAAAGGGCTGGTCACTGCTCACCTCAGGACACTGCTCTTCTTCTGGGCTACATCACAGGGAAAACTGATACAAGTTGGGAAAAGAACCTTCCCAAGGTGTTCAGGAGCTCCTTTCTGAGAGAGCTCAGGCTGCTGCCATTTGCACGAGCTCCCTCACACAGATGTGTCTCTCTCAAGGGTGGAGGAGCACCTGCAGCAGGGCAGGAGGACCCCAGGCACAGACAGACCCCACGGGGCTCTGCAGGGACAGGTGAGGTTTGAGAGCTCTGCTGGCAGAGCTGGGCAGTCCAGGACAAGGAGCTGCCAGGGCATTGAGAGGCAGAAGTGCCAGGGCCATGCAGCAGACTGCTCTGAAGGGCTGCACGGAGGTGAACTCGCCTTCCCCTCCTCCCTCACTCTGCACGTCACACGGCTGAGGACAGAGCACAGCCAGAGCCGCTGTCCTTGGTGCTCTCTGTCCTCTCGGCAGTGAACTGGTCCTTGAGCTGTCACCGAGCCACAGCATCCCCTGGGAGCAGGGCAGGGTCAGGCTGAGCCCCCTCCCCATGGTCAGTGTGCTCAGGCAGGAGGCAGGGGCTGCTCACTGTCCTGTACCTGTGAGGATGAGCCCTGTGACACACCTGGCTGAGAGTGGGGAAGGACAGCTGGGGAAAATCTGATCACAGCATCCCTCTGCAAAACTTGGAGCATGAAAAGCCCTGCCTAAGGCTTGAGCCTGTTCTCTGACTTGGGGCACGTCCTGAGCAGCAGAAACATTTGTTTACTCCACCAGGGCAGTTGTTCAACATAACCCAGGTTTTGTCTTTTTCAGGCTCGCCAGGCACAGCAGCAGTCGCTGTATCTGGGCTCACATGGCATCAATAACAGCTTCAGCTGGGCTCTGCCTCCCCACCTTTATGGGCAGCAGTGATAGATGAAGCAGACAGGGCACAGTTTGGTTTTTAGGTGCTGGAGTGAACTCGCACTGCTGACAGATTGAAAAAAAAGAAAAAAGTGTTTGGAGGCTGCACAAATGTGACGTGAATACTTCCCAAGGAGAGTGAAGGGTGTGGGAGGACAGCCCAGGCCGTGGCAGGAGCTGGTGCAAGCTGTCCCAGGGTGATGAGAGTGTTGACAGGAGCAAGAACTTTACCTTCATCCTCTGCTGCTGTGCCAGGCCTGGAGGAGTCTCTACTTTCCTCCCATTGCAGGCAGCCCCTCTTCAAAATTGGTTTCTTAGTGGAAAGAGATCCCCAAATGCTGGGTGATCTGATCCTGTGTGTCAGAAGAGCTCTTGCTGTCACCCTGGGGATGGGAAAGGTGCCATTTCCTGTGCTTTTATGGCTCTGCTTTTCTGAAAACCCTCCCCAACCTGGGGCTTAATGTGTTACAGTTCTCCTAGGGACTGAAATGCAAAAAGAGAAAATGTACATGGGAAAGGTTGCGAAGGGGAAGAGAACTGGCAGCATTTGACAGAAAAAAGGGAAAAATCTCAGCAAACTGAGCACCAGGTGTTTCAATGCTTTTTTCAAGTGGAATTTCCCTCTATGCCATCCCTACATCTGACATGATACGTCCAGCACAGGACCATGAGCTGGTAGTTTAGGCCCCAGAATAACTCCCATCCTTATTTTAAATACTGTGCAACTGCTGACACAAACTTTGGGGATGTGCAGCTGCAGGAACAGCAACAGCTGCTTCTCCTCACTGTGGAAACGTGGCTGCTTCTGGATGGAGGTGCTCTACTCCTTGTCACCCCATGCCAGAGGGGTTCAGGGAAGAGGAAAAGCAGCCAGGAAGCTCATGGATCCAACAAAAACTGGCATTGGGATGCGAGCTGTGTTTGGCACAGTGATTCCTGCTGGGAAAAATCTTGGGGCTCTCCAGAGGATGGGCTGGGATTCAGAGCACAGCCAACACGTGGAAGGTGGTGCTGACCATCAAAACCCCGTGGCAGCCCTGAGGGCACAGCTGAGGCCACGTCAGCCCCTGCTGACCCCAAGGATTTAAGAAAAGGAGAGAAGGAAGCACAATTGCCTTTTATTGTTAATACCCGTAGGCATTTCTGCCCTGGGGCTCGGGGATTTCAATGCCTTCTCTCTGCCCTGGCTCAGGGATGTTTATACACCAGTAAATAATGCGAACTGCTCGTCTGTGTCCGAGTGTGGATGTTCAATTACAGCCCTCCCCTCTCCCGAGCTGACCCCAGCCCTGCTCCCCGCTCTCCTCTCGGCCCGGCTCTGCGCTCTGCTGGCACTTTGACATTTTGTCAGCCTGAGGATAACGCAGGGCTGCTGACAAGCGGAGAAAGGAGGGAAAGGAGCTTTCCTCCCCGAGCTGAGGAGGAGCACAGCCCCTCCTGCAGCAGGTGCTGCCTGATCCGGGTGCCAGGAGCTGCTCTGTGCTGCCTGTGGTGGGGCTGACTCTGAAGCTCTGTGATGGTTGCCTGCAGCCAGCCCGTTCCTTCACGCCTCTTTGCTTCTTGGGAGCCCTTAGACGTTTTCCAGGCCTCTTTAATTTCCTCCTGCACTAAGCTCCAGCATCTCCTGTGCAAAAGAGGGAAACACCTTTCTCTCTCAAATGCCTGAACTCGACGGACACATCTTGGAGGGGCTGGGTTTTTGTTGTTTTTTAGGGAGGTTGTTTTTAAGTGCTTGGGACTTAAGGTGTTTTAAGTGTTTTAAGTGCTTGGGATCGTGGCACCGTGGCCCTGAGTGCCACCCCAAGAGCAAGAGCTCAGCAGGGTGGTGACCAGCTGAGGAAACAGGCTTGGCAGACCCAAAGGAACTTTGCCCAGCACACCCAGCTCAGGGCAGAAACAGCTCCTGCTCCTCCCCTGGAGCAGCTCGGCAGATCCTCCTGCACCCTGCCCCAAGCATCGTTCCTGCAGGGAGAAGGGAGCATGTGCTGCACTGCTCTTATCCACTCCCAGAACGGGGAATCAACGGGGCTGCCTCTCCTTCCATGCCCTCCTGGACCAGGTGGGACAGAGCAGCACAGCTGAACCCTCCAGCCGCCCTGAGAGCCCCCCATGATCCTGCCATCAGGGTGTTGTCCCTGGGCAGAGCTGCTCCCCAGCCCAGCTGCCCTCTGTCCACTGCTGGCGCTGCCATCCTCACCCTTTGCCCCATCCTGGTGCCCCTCAGCCCGTGCTCACAGGAGCCCACAGAGAAATGCCAGCCCTGCTGTGCCCCTCTGGGATCCCCCGTGAAACACTGCCCCAGATCAACCCAGTGCTGCAGGGGGCTGTGCTGCTGTGGCTGCTGGGCACCCCCAGCCTCACCCAGGCACCCCCAATCTGGGATTTCCAAGCCAAAGGGTGCAAACCCAGCCCAAACCACCCACAGTCAGTGCTGCCGTGTCCAGCACCCACCTGCCTTGTCCCCTCTGGTGTCCCCCTCCATCCCAGCCCCCGTGCTGGCACAATTAGGGGCAGATGAAGCTGCCCTGCAGCCCCTGCGCTGCCAGAGCCATCGGAGCAGGAATGCCTGCACACGCTGTGCCTCTCCAAGAGAGGGGTGCTGGCACCAGGATCTGGCAATTGCCAGCACGTCAGGGAAGGAGAGCTCGTCTCCTAATGCTCTCTAAGCTCCAATCTTAATCTTGTTCATTGCTGTTAAGTCTCGGAGAAATCGGGCCGATGCCTTGAAAGGAGGCAAAATAAAAAGATTGAAGAGGAGGCTGAAGTCTCTTCAGAAAACTGAAGAGAAATAATCTTCAAAGGTTCCCACGAGCCTGTGCTCCCCAGCTTGGAAAAGCAGAACAGATAAACACTGAACCTTGCTGGAGCTGTTTTTCAGCCTGGTATTTTCTAGGAGGAGATAGAAATGTTAAGGCTGGGATATCAGAGAGCAGTTCTGGGATCCCAAATGTTAAGGCTGGGATATCAGAGAGCAGTTCTGGGATCTCAAATGTTAAGGCTGGGATATCAGAGAGCAGTTCTGGGATCTCAAATGTTAAGGCTGGGATATCAGAGAGCAGTTCTGCGATCTCAGCACACAGGGTTTGGCTCCTTCCCTGGGGTCTCTTCTGCCTGGCAGGCTCAGGTCCCCAGGGCTGGTTCCCATTTCCCCAGGGGGGGTGAGGGTCAGGCAGAGCAGAAGCACAGCAAGGGATGGATGCTTTTTCCAGAGTGACTCCCTCCAGGTGGGGCTGCAGCCCCTTCCCACTGCCCCACCTTCAGGGGTGATGCAGTCAAGTGGGAACACCTGCAAAAACCTACCTGTACTGGGGGGATGAGAGGATTTACCTCAGGCTGATGCCTCTGCCTAGATCCCATCATCAGGGCAAGGAGCCAGGGCAGAACAGCCCCTTGTTCCTGCCACCCCTCTGCCTTGCAACACCCTCTCACCCCCAAACAAGGGACACCCATGGAGGAGTCTCCCCATCCCTTGTGTCCTCCTCTAAGGCCTGGGAGGTTCCTGCAGTGGGAGCTGTTTCAGACTCTGTGCTTGTCACTGCTGCCTGAGCTGCTGCTGCTGCTGAATTCCTTCCTCCAAACTCACTTTTAGCCTCCCTGACAGCCCCAGGCAACACGTGCTGCCATTTCAAAAGGCCCTGCTGTGGAAAGTGCTGCCTTTTCACCTTGCAAGTATTGCTTGTGTTTGGAGAAGAGCAAGGATAACCCATGGCATGCTCCAAATGCAGCCCAGTGCAGAAAAGGGGGCACAAACCCCTCTGCCCCACACATTACAGAGGGACATGGCCAGCCCAGGGGGGTTGCACTGCAGAGATGAGCGAGCTGAGCTCAGGTCCTGTCTGTGCAGGCAGGGTGGGCTCTACAGAAGGTGCTGCAGGCTGGGGGACAGTCTGTCAGTCTGTCTGCAGGCTGCTGGCCAGAGCCTGTCTCAGGGAGGCAGAGTGCTGACTCCCCAGGCAGCTCTGCCAGCTCCAGCCTTTGCAGCAAATTTTGCCTTTGTCATTGCCCATGTGCTCAGTGGACAGGGGACTCCTGCCTTCCACGAGGGTGTCAGAAAATGCCTTTCAACTGCGGTAAAATTCCCCCTCCTCTCTCCCCTCCACCCCCCAAAAAACAAGGAGTAAGCCATAATTACACCCACGCGGCTCTCCACACTGCTTCACCCCCCTCTCAGAAAGGCAGAGTGGATACGTTGATTAAAAGTCCCCCAAAACGAATAGATCAAGAGAAATCTTCCATACCCCTGCAGCAAGGGTGAAGTGCTTTTTAATTAAGGACAAAGACATGCAAATGTCCTGAATCATCACAAGCAAATAGCAAAATAGCACCTGTCAGAATATTAAAAAACAAGCACTCAGCGTTCCCTTGTGATCAGCTTGAAGGAGGCCTTGAGTTTAAAAGAAAAAAAAAATAAAAATCCACTGAGAGTTGAAAAACGTAATAGACTGGGAGTGAGCAAAGAATATGACTCAAAAAAAAAAAAAATCCATGTGGGGATGACTTGAGGGTGGTTCTGGCTGGTGAATGTGTCAGGGTGACCAACAGGAGGGTCTGCCCCAGCCCCACAGAGGGTGGGGTGGGTGACACAGGGCACTGCTGAGCTGCCCCTCCTCTCCCAGGTGCCACCACCCTGCAAAATCCCTAATTAGGAGCACTCAGATAACCCCAGTCAGCCGGGCAAACACAACGTGATGCGCTCTGAAGTGTTGGCTGCAGGAGCAGCCCCAGGCTCTGCTCCAGCCGCCCCTGTCACAGCTGCCCGTGCTGAAGGAGGGCGATTGCAGCCTCTGTGGCTAATGGAGGTGACAGCCCGCTGCATCCCAGAGCCCTGTGACAGCACCCCGTGTGCTCCTCCTGTGCATTTGTTTGTGTGGCAGCCCAGGAGCGTGCAGGGCGAGCCCTGGGTGTGCCCAGAACCTTTGTTATTAGCGTTGATTACAGATTAAACTGGCTGGAATGGGTGCCCGGGTGCCAGGGCTGCTGGGCAGAGCAGACAAGCACTCTCAGGCTGATCTGGGCAGGAAATTGTTTTCCTGGATTAGGGTTAAACAGCGAGCTTTGAGCAATCCTTTCGCAATTTGGGTGTTTTTATTGCTATATTTGCTGGCTTTTACCCAACCCCGTGTGTGTGCTCAGGTTAAAACCCCAGCTGTGGGAGGGCATGGTGCCATGGGGTGCACCCCACACCAGCAGCACCCCTGTGTTGCACTATTGGTGCTGCATTTGTGGCTGGAGTTTGGAAAGGACGAGGCAGGACAGCTCTGGGGGCAGCATGCAAGAATTCTCTTTATTCAAATTTCTGACTCCATTTATATCCACTGTACAAAGTGACCAATTATTGGCCAAAGGCAGCTCATCCCATCACTGGGATTGGTGACCATCCCAATCACTCAAATGCTTCTCCCATAGCAAAAGAATGCAAACATTTTCTTATTCACGTGAAAAAGTGTGAGAACTCTCTCTGACTTCTAAAACCATCAGAAGGCTGGTCTAAAATATCAGAATACAAGTTTAAGACATGCAAAGGCAGGGTGACACCCCCCTCTGCTCGGCTGCACCCCAGAGCAGTGGCCTCGGGTGCCCCTTGGCTTGGTGACACCGCTGAGGCCACCGCTGTCCCCAGGGCTGTGCCAGAGCCAGCAGGGAGGAGGAGGAGGAGGAGGAAAGGCAATGAAAGGAAGGAGTTGTTGGGAAGGACAGAGAGAGCCAGCACAGCCCACAAAGGCAGAGAGAGAGGGAAATGCCTGGAATAATAAGTGACGGACGGATGCCTTTGAAGGGGACTCGGATTTCTCGGGTCTCCCGCCTGACCTACTTAAACCCGGCAGAATCTGATGGAGGAGCAACCCCCGGCTCGAAATAGAAACTGGATTGAAATCCCTCCCCTGTGCCACCCGGGGATGGGGCTGTGGCTGGCAGCACGGTGTGAATTCCAGAGGTCCTGGGCTCCTTTTTCTGGTGAGGAAAACCAGAGGGATTGCACTGGTGTGTTTTTCCAAGCTGTGAACAGCAGCCCGTGGGGATTGGCAGGAGGCACAACCCAAAAAAAACACAACCCCAACCAACCCTGCACATCAAGAGACAGAAGTCAGGGGACCTTCATTAGCTCCTTGTGTACACATGATTTGTGAGCAAAGATTTTTCATTTCAAATGAACCTCAAATCTGGTGCACAGCAGAGTCCCGGGGCATCGAATTAATTGGCAAATATAGGCAGAGTTTGGCAATTAGTTTAAATGAGAAGAAAAACAAACGAAACCACAGTCCAAGCAAAACCAGCTGCAATCCAGGCACTTTTTTCTGTACCTGTTTTGAAATAAAATGTTCTGCTTAAGAATGCCAAAATGTTTCATTGATCCGTGTTCTAAATTAAATGTTTCGAGTTTTTCCACTTCAGCACACCATTGTTCATATAAAACCTGACTTTCTTTAAATAAAAGAACAGAAAAAGAACCACTGTTTTGGTTTGAACAACATACTGAAGTGACAAGATAAATTTTTTTCATTTTTCCTCTTTCACTGGAAAGCCATATTAAAAAAAAAAAAAAGTATATATTCAATATGAACCAAATTTAATCCATTCCTCACTTTGCTCCAGAGCAATTTTCCTATCTGCAATGTGGATTGCAGGATATATCTGGGGCTCCAAGTCTTCCTATTGCCATGTGGGGAGCAAGGTGGGCTTGGTGGGAATTCCCAGCAGATCAGAGCAAGATTTAATCTCATTTTTTCAAGGGCTTTCGTCAAGCCCTCGAGGCTCCATAAGGACATAAAATTTCCAGCTCATAGACTCTGGGACTGAATTAGCTGTTTAGGAACTTTCATATGCTTTATTCAACTTCCTCACTAAATGGCAAAAAATGTATGCGGGATTAGGAAAGAAAAAAACCAATTAAATTAAAAACAAAGTCATTACCGAAAGCCAGCGAGTCTCTCAGTACCCCCATCAGAAGGAAATGAGTTTTCTCCCTTTGTGGAGATAGGCCCCGTTAATTTTCTTGGCAGGATCTCCCGTGTTAAAGCAACAAGGCAAATGTTTACTTTGACTTCTCAACAGTGTTTGTGAACCCGGGGTGGGAGGCTAAAAAATAAAAATAAAAACAGAGAGAGAGAAAGAGAGAGAGAAAGAGATACTCTCTTAATCTGAAATGCTCTACACGTTAATTTTTGCAAAGCTCAGATTTAGGGTCAAATTCAAACTGACAGAGCCTCCTTGAAGTAGGAGGAAGGGCAGGAGATAATATTGGGCGAGGAGAAGAGAAAGATGAAACGGGCAAAGTGGATTTTTTTTTTTTTTTCTTTTTAATTTAGCTTGCAGGGAGATACTAAGCCCAATAATCAGACAAGAAAGGCAACGAGCAGCTATCAAAGCAGCAGCCGTTTCTAAGAGCTGTGCTCATCTGAAAGCCACTCTCGGTCCTTGTGAAAACTGCCGCCTTAACAGCTGTCCCAATTAGAGCCAGCCGGAAATTTCCCCAGAAACCCACGGCTTTGTCAGGGAGGAATTCGCTGAGTCTGGGATGCTGCTCCGAGCTGCCTCAACTTCTGTTGAATGGGGAAAAAGCAGGGTCCGGTGCTCAGCTGCCAGGTTTGTGCTCCCAGAGGTGGAAAAGTCGATGTTGCTGAGCAGCTGCAGGCACCAGGAAGAGTCTGGTTGCCGTAATTTGTGTTTGGGGTTTGGTTGGAGTTGGAAGAAGTGGGGGTTAAAATAATAATAAAAAAAAAAGATAAAGAGGTGCAGACATGATTTTCTAAGAGACTTTTGCCTGCTGAGCAGTTTCTGATTTTTCCCAAGGGAAAAGCCGTCAACAACTGACCTCTCTCAAAAGAAATCCAGCAAACAACCAGCAGTTTCTCCAAACACCCTTCTGCAGGTGGTGTTCTGCCATTACTTTAGTTTAACCAATGGGACTGGGGAGGTGTTGTTCCTATTCACCAACCCTGTTAGTCTGGATCAGAACACCTTATAAAAGGTGTCAGGAATTAGACAATAAAGCCTTCTGATTCTCTTCTGCCTGCTGGCTGGAGTCAAGAATCCTTATTTTGTGTCCTATTGCGAGAAAAAGGCAATGGAGTTCCTTGTAGATCCGAGCTGGAGCCAGCCCCCTTTGCTCCTGCCATGATCCCACATGCCTGACCTGCTTTAGGATCTTGGCAGCTGGATCTGCGAGGGGAAAAAATAAATCAGCCCCAGAGAGCTGTGGAGAGGCCAACGCTGGCAGTGGCAGCACTTGTGACATCCCTGTGCCAGGGGACAGTGCCCATGGCTGTGCCCATGGCTCAGTGACACCCAGGGCACTGGGTCTCCTGGGGTCCCTTCTTCCCTGGCAGAAACATCCTGATGCCACCTTCCTTCTTCTCTTGGCTTCATCTTGGTTTTATTTTTCAATGATGGTGAAAGCAGTAGCTACAGTTACTTGGGTTTTTTTTTTCTCAGCTACGTCTTTGAAAAGTGATGTGTTGCCACTGGATGCATCATCGGATCTTTTTTTTTTTTTTTTTTTTTTTTTTGTGGTTTTTTGGGGGGTTTTGTGTTTTTTTGTGTTTTGTTTTGTNGTTGTTGCGTCTAGAATTATGATGGTTTTTTTTTTTTTTTTTTTTTTTCTTTCAGCTGTTTCACTGCATCAGAAACTTATTAAAAGAAGGAAAAAAGTCAACTAGGCTTAGTCTAGGAGAGTCTGTGCAACACTTCTCATGGAGAGAATTTAGCTACTCATATTTAAATTGTGTTTAAAAAGTTATCAGGGAGGACAACAACCCAGGCTCCCCTCAACCACCTTCTAAGGGGCTGTGAGGCTCCAAGGCAGAAGAGTCCCTGAATCAAGCTGGAGCTGTGTTTGCAGGGGAGAAAAAAACCCCTGTAAATGCTCTGTGTGACTCCTGACCAGCAGGGAAAAGCCTTTCTGCGAGTGGTGATGAATAATTACTAATGATAATTAACCTACACCAACAGTGGCGCTCAGAAACTAGAGCAAAGGCACACATCCCATCATGTGCAGCTCTGAATGAAAACAGAGCCTCTGCCCCAGAGGGATTTCTTTTTAAAAATGCCTAGAAATGATGAGTGACATAACTGGAGCTTTTCCTCTCTGGAGCTGTCCCCAGGGCGGGCGCAGAGCCCTGTGCAGGTGCCACTCTCCCTTCCCATGCTGCTGCCTGTGGCTCGTGGAGGGGCTCTGCTGCTTCACAGCCACCTCCCAGGGCATTCTTGAGGTTTCCTGAGCTCCAAATCTGTCCAAATCCGGGTGTTCCATCCCCAGTCCCATCCGGAGTCCATCCCATCACCCTGCAGAAGTAGCACCCAGAGTGCTGGCACTTAACTCAGCAGAGAAGCAGGGGCATGGAGCTGGAGCTTGAAATCAGCTTGAAACCCCTAAAGTGATGCCAAGGGCCCTCTGAAGCTAGGGGAGGAAAAAAAACCCCAACAAACCAAAAAAGAAGGATCTGCCACATTCTTGATTTCATCCTGCCAAGCTGTGAGATCCCACCCCTCTCACTGCCTGTCCCTGCTGACAGCCCTGCTTCCTACAGAGCAAACGGGCTCCAAACTCCGCGATCAAAGTCATTTGCATTGACTCCATGGCCTGGTTTCCCTGCCTGGATTCCTGTCTCTGTGCCTGCTCTGCCCCTCTGGAGCAGCAGCACTGCTTTGCTGCCTCTTTGGGGTGTTTCTGCCTCTTTGGGGTTTTGCTGCCTCTTTGGGGTGTTTCTGCCTCTTTGAGGTGTTTCTGCCTCTTTGGGGTTTTGCTGCCTCTTTGGGATGTTTCTGCCTCTTTGGGATGTTTCTGCCTCTTTGGGGTGTTGCTGCCTCTTTGGGGTGTTGCTGCCTCTTTGGGGTTTTGCTGTCTCTTTGGGCTGTTGCTGCCTCTTTGAGATGTTGCTGTGTCCCTGTTCCCTCCCCAGAAGAAGGAACCCAGCTGTTGGTGCTGGCTGTCAGCATTCACCTGCACCCTGAGCTTTGATCTATCCCACCCTCCTGGCAGAGGTGGATGCTTCCCCAAAACAATTCCCCACAATTTTCTCCTCTCTGCTCCCTCCCAGGTGACCCTGGCAGCTCAACCATCCCCGGGCTGGTGTCCCACCAGGCAGGACTCACTCAGCAGCCCCTGCTCCCCTTGGAACACCTCAGGCACAGAGCTCAGCCCCCATGGGTGACAGCTGGTGTCCCCAGCCCTGTCACTCCCCCCAGGGCTGCCTCTGCTCCCTGTCCTCCCCACAGAAGCACTGGAGCAGCATTTTGCACCCTGGGAGGAAAGGAGGTCTCCATGGCAGCTAGCACGACGGGAAGACTGTGCAAAGAAACTTGATTCTCTTTTTTTTTTTTTTTTTTTCTCTTCCCCTTACAGAAAATGCTTCTATTTTTGACAAAAGGCCTTTTTGAGGTATGAAACCTCTTATGAAACTTCTCCCACATCAGTGCTTTGCATAAACTGTTTAGCTGTAGTTGTGTTATTCGTTGCACACGTTTTACACCAGCATGAACCAGTTTTTTTTTTTCTCCAGAGAGCAGAAAGGGGAGCCTGGCTGTGGGGCAGGGCACCCTGGAAGCCACATCCTCTGCAGGTCACCTCATCCAAACAGAATTTCTGCCTGCTGTGACTCCTCCAAACGAGGCAGAGAGAGGAGAAAAGGGTGTCACAGCATGGACAACACCTCCAGCCATGTGTTAATGAGTGGAACAGATAATTAATGGGCCAGGAGATCCCACAGTCACATCCTCTGCCAAGGTGAGTGGCACTGACACGGTCCCAAAGAGCTCATGGCCTCGTAAGGATTTACAGAGGGAAGAGTCCATTCACTGCACTGGCCTCACAGAGAGTTATTTTATTTTCCTCTGAGCCTGAGATGTCAGGGCTGGTAGCAGACAGTTTGTTTCTCAACGAGTGTACAGTGATAGGTCAGGGGAACAAGCGAAAATGCCACCTTGCAGGGGAATTAGATCATTAAAATGTCACTGTAGTATCTTGGGAAGCCAACTGGAGATCCCAGCTACAGTTTCTCATTCCCTCTGCTAGGAAAAATAAATAACACCTGCCAAAGGAGAGCAGGTCTTGGTTTTATAGAGATTACTATTTTTTATTTTTTTTTTTTTGAGTCACCATTGTTTCACGCCACTCTGCCAGCAAGAAAGTAATGATCTCATTTTACATTGACACTTTTGGGGGAAATGAAAGCTTTTCTCCAAACCTGGGCTAAAGAGTAAACAGAATGCTCTGGGAGCAGCAGCACAGAAGGGAAACCCATGGACCACTGAGCCTCCCAGCACATCTGACAAACACTAAATTAATGACAGTGACTTGGTGATGGGGGTTTTTCTGTTCTCCCCCTCCACGCTGCTATTTTTTGCCATTCAGGTGCCCCAGAGATTTCCAGGCTCTCATCCCATCCTGAGGAGCTGCATTTTCCATTGAGAAATGTCGTGGTCTTGGGGCTGTTTGCCTTGATTGGAGCCTGCGGGGGATTTCTCAGTGCTCAGCTCCCCAGCCGTGTAATGGAAGGAATAATCCTGATCTCCAGCAGGTGCCCTTAGCACCAAGGAACTCTGCACTGCTCTCAGCAGCCATTGTCCTCCCCAGAAATTTCCTTCCCAAGGAAATAAGGCGGGAGCTCTGCACGGTAACAGCTCGTTTTAGAAGAGGCCACGGGAGGTGATGCCAGGCTCCTGCTGTGCCCCTTTTCCCATCTTCCCAGAGGAGATGCTGAGGAAAGGGGCAGGTGCATGGGCACTTCTTCCCTTTCCAGAACCCTCCACGTTTCACTCAGCTCTCATGAGTTAGGAAAATTAACCCACAAATGCCAGAGGTTTGTGACCAAAAAGGAGACAGAGGAGTCCTTTGACTTTATTCCAATAAAGGGAGAGGCCATGGGCCATTTCCCCTGGGGTCTCTCCAATTTTTGGAGGGCTCAGCCTCCTTTTTATCCCAATTTCCCAGCCCCATTTCCCTCTCTCTTTCCCCACTGGCTGAGGGACTTGAGAGATACAGACTTCCCCGAGTGCCCAATGCCTAAAATTCCCCTTTAATGTATAACCCCTCTTTTAATTTTCAATTCTCACAGAATTTATGGTTTTTTCCCATCATTTCTTTCATCTTTCAATCTCCAGTTTCATTGATCAGCAAGCCTCCAGTTTGTTTGTAAAGGCAAATCTCTTCTTTTCCATTCATCAATCAGTGGAACCCTTCCCATTGTTTCTTTTCTCTCTCAGTGCTAGGTTTTTTGGGTTTTTTTGTTTTGTTTTGTTTTAATCAAATCGCACACCCATTGCTTGTTTGTAAAGACAAATCTGTCATTCCTCTCAAAGAGAACCTGACACAGGTCACAGGACAGTGATGGCAGCAGCCACCACCACTCCTGGCTTTCTGCAGGTCTCTCCTTCCCCTCCTGAGCTCCTGCTGCATCTCCAGCCAAACCTCCCCAAACCTCAGAGCCCTCCAGCCCTCGAAGGAGCCACCCTTCAGCTGCTCTGTGCCTCGGTGCCTGATTGTTCTAATAGATTTTCAACCCCTTAATTTACCTTCTGCCACCACTCGGGTCTTTGTTGCAGGGGAATAAAGCAGAGCAAGGACGGGGAGAGAGGCAGGACAGCTTCCCCCTGCCCGTGCACACATGGAAAATCAAAGGGTTTTGTTTGTCAAGCCCAGCCTGGTGCAGGAGAGATAATAACCACAAATGCACAGGGCTGGGCTGCTCAGGTGAGGAGGGAGCAGCTATTGTGCCTGCCTGAATGGCTGCTGGCACAGCAAAGCCTTTTGTCCACTGATTTTTTTTTTTTTCTTTTTTTCTTCCTCACACATTTACTTTATTGGTCATCTTTTGTGTTTTTTCTCCTCCTCCTCTCTCTCTCTACAACATCAAATTACTGTGTTTGGAGGATATTTCCAGAACTTCAGGCGAGGCCAGGAAAGTGCAATTCCAGGCAAGGGCTTTGCTGATCTGAGCCCCCACTTCTAAAGGGGCCATGAACTCTGCACCGGGGTCTGCCTGTGTTTGTTGAGTTCTCCCTGGCAGATTTTTAGCTCTTTGCCTGATGCTTTTGATGAGCCATTTTCAGCCTGTCGGGCACAAATTAACCACAGGGTTCATCTGCCTCCAGAGTGACCCCTGTGCCACAGAGTGAGCCAGCCAAGCCCCAGCCAGACCTTTGCTGTCTTGGATCAGATGATGAGATGATTTTTTAAATCAGCAGCATCACAGATGGCAAAGAAATGAAAAGCTTCCAAAAAAAAAAAAAAAAAACAACCCCAAAAAAACAACCCACCCCAAATTAATATTTATTCATGGTAAAATTCACTGTCCCTTTTGTTTCCAGCACATTCATGCATCAGGAAGGTTGTGATTGTTTTGGTTTTCCCTGGCCAGCTCCAGTCCTGAGCACAGGGAATCAGCTGGGAAGGTTTGGAGCTGTGCCACACCAGCAGGTTCAAGGCAGGGAGACACCTGAGAGCCAGAATGAATTCACAACTGAGGCTTTGATTCCCTAATCCTCCCCTGTTCACATGCAGGGGAGAGAGGGATTGTTTAACTTTGAAACTCCAGAATGGCCTTGGTGCCCACAAAGGTTTTAGAGAGAGCTTGCAACACAGCAGGAGCCAGGGATTAAGCTCTAAATCCATGTTTTGTCCCTGAAAAGCTGTGCTGATCACTAATAAAGTGAACTCTGCTCCCCAGAAATATTTATCTCCATCTTCAGAACCCCCTGCACGGGAGTTGGGCATGACTGGCAGGCAGCAGGCAGGAGCAGGACAATGGAAATCCTTCAGCTCGAGCTTGGAGAGCCCCAGCTGAGCAGAGCAAGGGCAAAGAGAGGGGGAAAAGCCTCCTCAGAGCTGTGACAGCACCAGCAGCAGCCCCAGCAGAGCAGGGGAGCTGGGGCAGGGGGACAGCACCTCCACCACTGCCACTGCCCCCATGGAGCTCCCGTCTCTCCCCCAGTCACAGAAACCTCGTTCTGCCCTGTGGAAATTCCCTTTCAGCAGGCTCCTACAAAACACAGAGCTGCCCAAACCCAGCTCTGGGCTCCTGCAGCTCTTCCAGGGGGTGAGGAGCCCTGGAGGCTGTGGCTCTGTCAGGGCCAGGGGACACAGCTCCACACTCAGCTCCTGCTGGGGAATTTGGGCTGGGATTGCACTGTGCAGAGCCCCTGGCTCCCCCAGCCCCTGACTGAGCTGTTCAAGGTGGGAGAACACCTGCTCTAGTGGAGGGTGTTAATTAATTAATCCCTGCTCACATCAGATGATCTTTCAGGGCCCTTCCAACCCAAACCATTCTGTGATTATTTAAGATAGTACATAAAATCCAAGGGTATTTTTGTGTGAGGCAGGCATGGGATGGGCAGAGACCAAGGGTTTAGCTTCTCTTCTAATGAAAGAGTGCAAGGAGACATCAAATGGAAGTGAAAACCAGAGCCCACAAACCCAAATAAAGTGGGGCTTTTATGCCACAATTAAAACAAGAAATTTTCTGTGGTCACAGATGAGTTCAAGACCAGATCATAGCACAACCCATCAGGAGCTGTTATAATCAGAGATTTTCAGTCCAAAGGCACCAACAATGATCCTTTAGTCCAACTCCATGACCACTTCAAGGCTGACCAAAGGTGAAAACAATTATTAAGGGCATTGCCCAAACAACCCTCAAACACTGAGGGGCTTGGGGCATCCACCAGCTCCCCAGGAAGGCTGTTCCAGGGTCTGACCACCCTCTCTGGGAAGAAATGCTCCCTGATGTCCACTCTGAGCCTCCCCTGGAGAGCTTTGAACCCCTCCAGCACATCCCATCACCGGGTACCAGGGAGAAGAGCTCAGCTCCTCCCTCCCTAAGGGAGGGGCTCCCTAAAGGGGAATATAATTCAACACAAGCTGAGGCTCCTGCACCACAGATCACTGGGGTGTGCTCTGGTGGGGATCTGTGAGATGCAGGAGGGTGAAAGAGAGCCCAAAATCACAGGGATCAGCTGCTGCTGGAGTGTTATCAGAGATGGACTCTTTGGATAAGGCTTTGGGCTCTCCCAGGTTGGTGCCTGCAGACTGGGAGCCCAGCAAACACCTGCACTGATGTTGGGTTCATTTTAGGAATTCCTGCCCTTTTCTCCTTTGCACAGCAGGACAATATGTTTTCAGCAAATGGCTTATTTCCTTTAAATAAATGCAATTTCTAGGCACCTAAAGTGGTGCAAAAAAATCAGTTCAAATTCCTCGAAGAGCTTCTGCCACCAAAAGAAGCAGCAACTGCTCTGAAGGTTTGAGAAAATCACATGGAGAAGGCTTGGAGCCATTCAAACCCCCTCCTTTCCCACTATTCCCAAAAGGCTTCTATTTTCAGGCTCCTTGTGAGCCCAGGAAGCACAGCCCAGAGCTCCCTGCTCACCACCACACTCCAACCTGCTGGGGAAACCTCCCTCCCTTGCCAGGGCTGCAGCGATTCCCAGGAAGGGCTTTGGACTTCCTTGGGGCTGGAGCAGGATCCTGAAGCAGCCCAGAACAGGGCTGGGGGTTTCACAGACCCACCCGGGTTGGGGATTTCACAGACCTGCCTGGGTTGGGGGTTTCTGCAGACCCACCTGGGCTGGGGGTTTCACAGACCCACCCGGGTTGGGGATTTCACAGACCTGCCTGGGTTGGGGGTTTCTGCAGACCCACCTGGGCTGGGGGTTTCACAGACCCACCTGGGCTGGGGATTTCTGCAGACCCACCTGGATTGGGGATTTCACAGACCCACCTGGGCTGGGGGTTTCACAGACCCACCTGGGCTGGGGGTTTCACAGACCCACCTGTGTTTCCCAAACTCACAGAATCACAGACTGGTTTGGGTTGGAGGGGACCTTAGAGACCACCTAGTTCCATCAGGACCACATTCCACCACACCAGCTTGCTCCAAGCCCTGCCCAACCTCACTTTGAACACTTAATTTCCTCTCATTTTCTCCCTGCTTCCCTCCCTCCCCAAACCACCAAAGCTTGAACAGTTTCTTTTACCACCTGCCTTGAGGAAAATGACATTTTCTGTGCAACAGTTGAAATGCCAGGGGATTGTTTCAGCTTTGGAGGGAAGTTCCCCCAAGTGGCCACCCTGTTCCAAGCAGAGGAGACACAGCACTCCAGGGGAATTTATAAATTGTGCTGAAGAGGGTTTGGATGAAGGCTGCAGCCCAGATCCTGGGGACAACGATGCACCAGGCTCTCCTTTCACACCGTGGCTGGCCAAAGAACTGCTCTGACAGACCTTGGATGTCCCCTTGGAGAACGTTTAGGGCGCTGCAGAATGAAAGGCTCCAGCACCAGAGCATTGGCTGGATGCAGATTCCAAATGCTGAATGTTGCCTTTCGTGGGATGAAAGAAAATCAGCTCTGTAGAGAGCTTCTGCTGATTTTACACAGCCTCTCCAAACTTTCTTCAGAAGCTCAGGGCTTCCTAGCTGGAAATATCCCCCTCCAGCCCCAGTTCAGAGTGATTTGTATCCAGAGGGGATCATCATTCCTGTTTGATTTCCAGAGAAGCCACGAGCACTCAGAATCCCAGCTCCAAACAAGCACACTGATACCCAGCTCTGAATGAATATCTGGGCTCCCAGAGTGTTTTGACTAACACAGTACACATTGACCCAAATTTTGGGAGCAGAGAGGCTCATTGATTCTGACGAGGTAGAGCACAGCACACTTGTGGGGGATGCATTTGAAAATAATTGTGAATTGCTCCCATCAGAGCTGCTTCTGTCCCTCTTCATTACCTCCCCCAGCACAAAATTTGCCTCTCTGGACCAGCCCTGAGAGCCACTGGATTTTCTCTCCTCCCTTCCCTCCAGGGCTGGGTTTTGGGGAACAAAACAGGATTAGCCCATTCTGCTTGTGTTTAACTCCCATTATTTTGTAGAGTGCTTCATGTAACCTTAATTTATTTTTTTTTTCTAGAAGTATTTTTCTGCGACTGAATTCCCCTCCGTTTTCTTCAGGCAATAAATGAATTTTGTTTACAAAGTACTTCAACGGGGCTTGAAAAATTTCATTTATGGAAAATGGGCCTCAGACGTCCGAGGCATTTGAAACCATGCTGGAATATGGCAATTTCAGGCACTTACCTGTCTCCTTCCTGCAAGCCTCCAAATCAAAAGTTACCATGACGACAGAGCCCACTCTCAGTCCAGCAGGATGAATTGGTTTTACACCACGTCATTATTAGCCAGGACCCGAAAAAAAAATTACACAAATGAGGCCCCCAGACAGCAGGGCTGCAAAAAAACCCCAAACAAAGCAGCACAACAATTACACTCCAAGCTTAGCAAGGGAAGGAAAATGTCACCCTGCTCCCCAGCAATGATTCTGTGAAAAATCACCAAACGTGTTGACCTTGGAGGAGACCTGCCCTGACAGCTGGGCTTGATTCCCACCCTGAATTTCCCATCCCAGCACACAGGCACTGGGGTTCCCAGTGGGATGCTGACCCCCAGCAGGCTCCCAGGAAGTTGGTTTGCACCACAAATTTGGTTTGCATGGCAACCCAAAAAGGGAGAGGAGTGGCTGCTGTGGGTAAAATTCAATTTTGGGCACCCATGGCCAGCACAAGATGTGCCCTGGAGCATCCTCACCCCAGACAGGGAATTCTGCACATCTTTGCTCCTTCCTGGGACACCTGTGATGGCAGACCCCCACCTCAGGGCTTTTATAAATCAACCTCTACACCTCTGGGACAGAGAAAGTTGCTTGGAGATGTTTCCTTTTATATCACTGCTATCCCTGGAAGTGTCCAAGGCTGGGTTGGATGAAAATCTGAGCAACCTGCCCCAGTGGAAGCTGTTCCTGCCTGTGGTAGGGGTTTGGAATGAGATGATCCCTAAGGAATGGGATGATCCCTAAGGTATGGGATGATCCCTAAGGAATGGGATGATCCCTAAGGAATGGGATGATCCCTAAGAGATGAGATGATCCCTAAGAGATGAGATGATCCCTAAGGAATGAGATGATCTCTAAGGAATGAGATGATCCCTAAGGAATGGGATGATCCCTAAGGAATGGGATGATCTCTAAGGAATGGGATGATTCCTAAGGAATGGGATGATTCCTAAGGAATGAGATGATCCCTTCCAACCCAACCCTTCCAATCCATCCTGTGATGCTGTGCTAACCCCAAACCCTCTCCCCACAATGAGGATGTGATTGAGGTTCCCCAGTCCCCGCTGACTGCTCACACTCGACAAGGACTGTGCTCTGTGCAGCTGCTCTGCAGAGGAGGGAGGGGGAGTCACTCAGCAGTGAGTGGTTATGGATGGTTATTCAAGCAGAATAAATCCTCCTGATCAATCCTGTCTCGCCACCCCTCCTGATTTATGCTGGGTTTAACAAGGCAGGAAGCAGGCAAAGGCTGGTTTTACAGGCAAACTGGGGATTGCAGGCAGCCACAGATATTGAAAAATTCACTGTGGCAAAGAGAAATCATAAGAGGGGCCCAAGCAGCTTCCTGTGGATGCTGGGAGATGGGCTGGTGAGTTATGGTCATTTCCATAGGTCTGGGCTGATATGTGGCAGAGCTGGGATCACACCATGGATTTATTGCTCCCAGGCTTCTTGGGCAAGTGTACAGCCAGCATATGCTGAGAAAATTGTGTGTTGACTTCAGAGGAGTTTTCTGTATTTTACTGATTTCTGTATCTTTTTAAAAATCCAGATCACTGCCTGTTTCGTTGTTTTCTGCTCGGTTTTTTCCATTTTTTTTTTCTTTTTTGGATAAGCTCAGCAATACTATTTTGTCTCCTATTCCTCACTAAATCCCAAGAAGCACCTTTCTCCTTTCAAGCCAGTTGTCACTTTGCTGGGAGCTGGAAGCCTTTGCCTTCTGTTTGCCTCATGAACAGAGTTACCCTAGCCCAGCTCTCAGCTCTGAACCTGAAGTTTACAGCACCTCATCCCAAGGAGAGTTTATAGACTGGAAAGCTTGGCTTCTTTCCCCAGCTGTGCTATGTGTGTAATAAAGAAAATACTGCTTTTTCCTACCAGTCTGCCCTCCCTTGTGTCCTTGGACTATCCCTGATGCAGTCCTGCTTCTCTCAAACCACTGCCTCCACTGCTATTTATGGGGCATCCCAAAGTGCTTTCATAAAGTACCTAATGCTCAGCCAGCTCCTGCACCTCTCCCTTGGGAAGAAAATCCCCCAGGAACTGGGCACAGCACTCAATGTCCATCCTAAACTGGACACAGCACTCAGTGTCCATCCTAAAATGAGGGGCCAGAACTGGACACAGCACTCAATGTCCATCCTAAACCAGAAGTGGACACAGCACTCAATGTCCATCCCAAACTGAGACACCCAGGGTTTATTGCAGGGAGTTATTTTGGCCAAAATGCAGGACTGGAACATATTAAACTTCACCTCATGGGGTTCCACCCATCCATCCAACCCTTCCAGGTCTCTCTGTGGAGCTCTCCTCCCTTCCACCAGACCAACACACGCTCCCAGCTTAGAGTCCTGCAACATTTACTAATGAAAGACTCAACCCTCTCATCCACATCACCAATAAAAATATTGAAGAGACCTCACCCACGCCATGGGTGTGAACAGGGGAGGTGGTGCAGGCACAGAGAGTCACAGGTGCTGTCCCCATCTCCAGGGATGTGCCTGTGAGGATCCCCTGAGCAGGGAATGCATTCTGGGAATACACAATTCCACCAGAACCAGGGGGTTCTCTGTGCTGAGGGAGACCACAAAGTCTCCAGCTGTGTATTGGTGCTGACAAGCTGCTGATGGATGTGTTGGGTCAGGGATAAAGAAATGTTTGCTTACAGGGCAGCCAGCACAGCCACAGTGATGCCTTAAAGAACCTCAAAATAAACCAACATGCTTTTGAGATAATATTGGTATAGGAGGAAATGTAAATTCAGGTCTTTATTGGATGCCTCCAGTGGCAGATATAGAAAATATCCACAAACTGCCCACCATCGCCGTGTTTTATAAGTTTAGCAAATTAGTATATTTGACCAAAATCACCAATTAGAGATATAAGAGGTGTGGTAATTTCCCCCTCTGTAAATCCTCCCCCCTCAGATGGAAACTAAACTTTATTTATAAAAATATGTCTCAAAGAGCTGTGCTTCGACCTTGGAATGGGTTTTGTTTTTCTGCCTACCAGGGTAGCATAAAGGTAGAGAAAACTAGCAATGAATAATAGGCCACAGAGCTACAAATAGATGTGTAAAGAGAATATACAGGAGAAAAAAAGGCAAAAATCATTCAGCATCCACTTGTGGGACCCACCTGTCCCAGAGGGGGAAGGAAGCAGAGAAGAGAGCTCCTTCTGCAGGGGGAACACTGCCTTGGTGCTGGGATTTTTTGATCATATCACCCTGAGTGATGCCTTTTGGGGCTACCTAAAAACAGAGGACAGGCAAAATTAGGGGAATAAAAAGCAGTTATATCTATGGAAGGGCTTTCAGGTACATTCAGGGCCTACACTCAAAAGTGGGCAATGGTCACAGGTTTTCACACTTTGATCAGTTTGGTTCATTTGCATATTGGGGGTTAATGTTCCAATTACAGCTTCAGGTAATGAAGTCATTCACCCCAAGTTTGCTCCTTCCAACTCAGTTTTTTTTACGTTTCTCAGGGCCTGAGGCAATGAGGTGTCCTTGATTCCCAGGCTTGGAGAGGAATTGTTGTGTCTGCCCAAAATGGGGAAGCAGCAGCTCCCACTGTGTGTGGGGTTTAGAGTTCTACACTAAAGAACTGCAAGGTTACAAATACATGGGAGATACAAAAGCTAAAATCCTAATTCATCAAAATGTGTGAGGCTTTGGGGAACTCACCCCACCTCATGAGGAGCTGGTTTGCAGAAGAGATTTCTGAAGCAGCAATGCTCTGAAGGCAGCAGAAAACCCCTGAGTGTCAGAGGGGATCCTTTCCTTCAGAGCAATGTGGGGCTGAGCCTGGCACAGGGCAGGAATCATCTGCTCCCCCAGCCCTGGCACCTCAGGAGCCACACATCAGCAGCTCTGCCCTTCCCTCACCCTGAGCACTTCTGTGTTATCAGCACCTAATAACAAAGCCCAGCTCTTGCATTCCTGAGACACCTGTCAGGCTGAGCACTAAGTGCTGGGGTAATAAATCCTCGTTCAGCTCTGCCTCTTCTCTGCCAATTCTCCCGGCTCTGTCTGTTTTCATTACTATTTCTTTTCTGTGGACACTGCAATTACATTCTGTTCCTCTTCAGGGTCCTTGTTCTGGGCTCAAATAGAGAAGTGATAATGCAGGGAAGCATTTCACATCGTTGTTTATTTTTGTCTTCTGAGTCAGGAGGATCTTTTCAGGCTGGGACCAATCTTGATTAGAGAAGGGCTGGGGCAGGGGGGGCTGGTGGGGAAAGGGGTGAAAACTTCAGGGTCGAGTTTTTATGGTTCCAAACAGTGCTGGGCTGCTCCTGCCGAGGCCACAAGCCCTGCTCCTTCCTCAGGAAGGCACAAGAATGCAGCCTGCACTGCTCAGACCCATGATAACCCTCCATCTGCCACGGCAGCTGCGAGCCCCAGCTCTCCCAAGCCTCCTTTTCCATCCAAATCTCAGAGGAAGAGGGAGGATTCAGCTGAATGCAGCAAATTCTAATGCCTAACTTTTTTTTTTTTTAACTTTTTTTTTTGTCCAAGGTTGCAATATGTTTGGAGATATTGTCCCTGCAGCAAGTCCCTGGTGCTGCATACAGATGGTGCTCAGGGAAGCTGGGGAAGGTGGAGGGCGTTTCCTTCCCTCTCCAGGCGTGGAGAGCAACTGATGCTGTCACTGGAGTGATTCTCTTCTCCTGCTACTTCCCAGACATAGCTAGGAGAAGGGAGAAGTCCTCACTGAATGTGTTGGATTTGGGTAAATCATCAACATTTTGGCTAAATCATCAACATTTTGGCTAAAGATGCAAAAAAGGGTCCAGGGGAACACTGCAAGTTTCAAGCTCGATGCGATAGGATGAACCTCAGCATTTCTCCCAGGTGATTCATCCTCTGCTTTTGCATTTGGAGAGATTTGCTTAACTTCAGATCTAAATATAACATCTCAGGGCTCCAAGGAGATGCAGTGGAGTGTCCAAATGAAGCCCCCACACCGTGAAGTTGCTTTTCAGCAGAGCACACACTGAGAATGTCACACTGCCCGGGGGACAAGGCCAGCCAGGAGCTGTTGGATACAGCATTTGTAAATCTGATAGCCACAATCCAAACTCCCTGCAGGAAAGGTGTCTGAACCAGGGGCAGTTTGGGTAGGAGGGGACCCTAAAACCCATCCAGTGCCACCCCTGCCATGGCAGGGACAATTTCCACTGTCCCAGGGTGCTCCAAACTCTGTCCAGCCTGGCCTTGGGCACTGCCAGGGATCCAGGGGCAGCCACAGCTTCTCTGGGCACCCTGTGCCAGGGCCTGCCCACCCTGCCAGGGAACAATTCCTGCCCAATCTCCCACCTGACCCTGCCCTCTGGCAGTTTAGCTCCTGACCAAGTCTCTTCTTGTTGTCCCTGGAGAAGCAGGAGCTTTGATTCGTGCTGCACACAGAGAAATGCCCCAAAGCTCCCTGGAGCAGCAGTGTCTGAGCAGGGCTCACCCTGGGTGAGGGCAAAGCACAGCTCAGGACTCCTCTCCCACCACCCACATCACCACCACCCTGTCTCTGAGCTGATCCCCAAACTCCTCAGCCAATCTGACTGAACAAACCTGGTGCCCTCCCCTGTCATTGGAAGGGAAAATGTTCTAAACGTGACACAATTGCCACCAGAAAACATTCTCTATCGGATTATGATTTCTGATATTCAGGTGCTCAGAGTCTTTTTGCCCTCCTGGATGCTTCAGGGCAGATGAAAGAAAGAGACAGAGGCTTCAAGGTTCAGTTTTCTCCAAGGTCTATCATGGTGTTTATTCTTTCTTCTTATCTCATAGTTTGCTCTGTCCTCAGCGAGGTCTGCTCTGAACAGCGGCCATCAGGGAACTCCTTTTCCCCTGAAATGTTGTCCCCTTTTATACAGATTATTACAAACACATTGTTCACCATTCCCTACCAATGTCCACCATCCACACTAAACAGGTCATCTCCACTTGGCCCAATCTCCCCAAGCCACATTGTGCCAACATCACAGCAGAAAATGGAGGGGAAAAAGAAGAAGAAAAGCCTCAGGGACCGCCCCAAAATCCCCATCTTGTCTCCATCTACTTACCTCATAAAAACCTAAAACTACAAATTTCTCACTCAGTGATAAACTAAACTACTGTGTTTCACACTCTGGAGATTTGTAATTCATCTCTGCTTTGTGCCAGGGTCTGTGACCCCCATGGACAGAACTGAACCCCCCTGTTCACCCCCCTGGACAGGGCTGTAACCCCCCTGCACTGGGGTCAATCCTTCTTGCTCAGTTCCCAGGCTGTCTGGACAGGGTTTCCTGAGCTCCCAGGGCAGCCAAAGAGATGCCCTGGGTTCTGACAATTCTCCAGCTCTTTGACTTTCCCCCAGGATATTCCTTTATAATGGGTGGCTTGTTTGCTTGTCAGTGGCACAAACTCCCCAAATGGGCAGGTGGCACAAAGCCCAGAGGGTTTGGCTTGGAGAAACAGACCTAGGGAAAATAACTTAAGACAAAAAAAAAAAAACCCCAAACCAGATAATTTTTTTAAAATATGAATTTTTATTTGTTTTGATTGGAGTTGGAGAGAGTGGGTAGAGTGGAAAAGCAGAGTGATTTCATTCAGTGAAGAGGTCTAGTCCCACCTCGTGTGCTGCATCAGGAGGTTGGTAGGTGTCACAAGAGTCCTCCTCCTCCTCCTCCTCCATTCAACTTGCTGATCTTACTCAGGTAATTCTCATTTCTGATATTTTTTAATCTCTCCTCAGAACTTCACTGTAATTTTTGAGGCATTTTTTTTCTGTCGCTTTAACTTACTGAAAAAGCTAAAAGCTGAAAAAAATGGCAGGACTAAAAATCCTGCCAATTAGAATGGGCCTTTATTTTTTTTCCTTTTTTTTTTCCAGCAAAGGTTGAAAAATACAATTCAAAAATACAAACAGACATTGAACATTGCACCAAAAAGCATTTGAAACACAGAAAAAAAAATCTCAGAAAGAAAGAGAGAGAAATACAGAGAATAAAGGTCACAGTTTCCATGAGAAATCCCTTAAGAAAGTGGCTACCAGCTAGTCAATAGTGAAAATAAAGTCAACAAAAAAAAATTTAAAAATGCATTTTTTTCCTAGTTGTTACTTATTTACAGCTGTAATAACAGGATTGTCATGCATTAAACTGCTGCCAGCTAGATCCTTTCTCACAGGGGTGCAAAGAGAGTCTCACGAGATGGAAAACGAAGCTGAGGATGTGCTGGGGCACAGACAGGACAGGGGACAGTGACAGTGGTGGGGTTCTCTGATTGCTGGGGCTGCTCTCTCCCAGGATGGGCTGCCCTGGCACGGTGCTGGTGCCACTCTGCACCCAAAGGAGCAGCTGGTGCCCTCCCCTTCGGGACATTTGTAGGACATTTGCCTGCAGCTGTCCCCAGGTCAGGGTACAGTGACAATCCTGCTGGGGGAGGGATGCTCGAGGCCACCTGGCTGGGCTGGGGGGGTCTGAGGAACTCCCTGGTGAGAGCAGAGAGGAGCCCTTCCCTCTAAATGCAGCCTGGCAGAGGCAGTGTGGCAGTGGCTCAGGTTTGCCAGCTCTGCCCTTACTCTCTGTGGCTGCAAAAATCAAATCATTGGCTGCATGGCTGCTGTGAAATTTGCTGGGTGCCTGGCAGAAAGGCAGGAGGCACCCACAGGCTCTGCAGGGGAGACAGAGGGCAGCTGAGAGTGCAGCACAAGCTGACAGAGCCTTCAAACTGCTCTGGGGAGAAGAGCCAAGAGCCTTCCAGGACTGTGGGAGCAAACATGAAACCTGCCTCGAGCAGCAAACGTGACAGCAGGCTCCCCTCTCTCGGCAGATGGGACTGGGAAAGAGATGGCACAGGAGAGATCTGCACTGGGGGGAATGGGACAGGGAGGAACAGGACAGGGAGGGATGGGACAGGGAGGAACAGGATTGAGGAACAGGATTGAGGAACAGGAGAGTGAGGAACAGGACAGGAGGAACAAGATTGAGGAAAAGGATTGAGGAAAAGGACAGGGAGGAACAGGATTGNATTGAGGAAAAGGATTGAGGAAAAGGACAGGGAGGAACAGGATTGAGGAACAGGAGAGTGAGAAACAAGATTGAGGAAAAGGATTGAGGAAAAGGACAGGGAGGAACAGGACAGGGAAGAAAAGGACTGAGGAACAGGGCAGGGAGGAACAGGACAGGACAGGACAGGGAGGAACAGGACAGAAGAGCCAGAACATGTTTTGTCCTAGAGCATCATCCCACTCGTGGTGAAGGATGACAGGCCCAGTGCTGGCACCAACCCAACCCCAAACCTGTTCAAAGCAGCACGGATTGCTGTGGGGGGTGGCAGGCACAGAGCCAGGACAAGAACTGGTGCCATGGTTCATTCTCCTGGCTGGGACAGCACCAGGCCCTCTCTGCTGACTGCCACAGCCTCTCTCCAGCAGCAGAGGAGGGAACAGAGGAGCTACAGGAGCAGCTTCACTGCCTGAATGAGCCAGGGCTGGTGCTGGGTGCCTCTGCCAGGGGCTGCTCACCACGGCCCTGCTGCTCACAGGGCACCCAACAACTGTGTGTGGTGCTGCCTGTGCTGAGAGCAGGACAGCACACAGCTCCCACAGTGACCACACAGCGTCAGGAATCCACATCCACAGTGACTACACAGCGTCAGGAATCCACATCCACAGTGACCACACAGCTTCAGGAATCCACATCCACAGTGACCACACAGTGTTTGAGGAGATTTCAAGACATTCTATGAGGGTAACTTCTGTCTTGAGTGTCACAGCCCTGCTGGGTGGTGTTTGAGGAGATTTCAAGATGTTCTATGAGGGTAACTCCATCAGCTCTTAGGAGAGCAGGTGGCACTGAGGGGCCAGCAGAGCCCTCTCCTGTCACCCCACAGGGCTGTCCTCTGTGCTGACACTCCAGTGGAGCTCTCAGTGACCACATTCTGCTGTCCCTGCCTGCTGAGGGAGCCCAGAGGAGCCGTCCCTGCCTCCCCAGGCTGAGCTCTCTGCTGCCCATGAGCAGCTCCAGGAGAGGGAAGGGGGTGAGCTACCGGTGCCAAAATGACATTTCCAGCAGGAATGCAGCTGCAGGCTGGGACTGCACCGTGTGTTTCCCAGCTGCAAGACAAGACTGCAGACCAGCAGAGTGTTTTGATCACCCTCAAAGACTTCAAATTCCTGCCTGGGAGATCCTCATCAAGTCAGGGAAGTCTGGGCCTTGCCAGAAGAAAAGAAACACTGTGGAGTCTTGAGGTTCACAGTGCCCACTCTCTGCACAACAGTGGATTATTTATCAGTGGTCATATATAGATACATTTCTATATAGATCAGCTGTAAAAATGGAAGTCCTCTATGCTATCACAGCAAGCCTGAAACTCCAGTAATTGGTGCTAGATTAGCTCTGGCCTGGCAAGCACTTAGAAGAAGCCCCCATCAACAGCCTCGTGTTAACTGGGAAGGAAAAGACCTAATTTGAGTCACTGACAGTTTTATAAAAAAAGAACATTATCTTCTCTGTGATGTCTGCTGGCAGGAGATGTTAAACCACTTATTTATAACTATCTTCCCAAAATGCTTCCCTGCTTGGAAGCCAAACTAGAAATCCTGTTTGGTTTGTTGTCTTTAACCAAAGGATGCCCGTATTTCTGCTTCCAGCTGGCAGGAAGAACTCAGAGCCCCTGCCAGGCTCTGGTTGGGAATAGACTTGGCTTTTGAGGCGTGCTCACACAGGCACAGGAAGGCAGCCTTCATCAGGCTTCAGCGTTTTTGGAAGAGCCAGCAGATGGGTGGCAAGGGCAAGCCAGAGCAGTGGGCAGAGTATTGGGGAGGTGCAGGAGGGGAGGGCTGTGGGGAGGGGCAGGGATTCACCCTGCTCAGCCAGAGCGATGGGATCACTGCAGGAAGGCAGGGAGGAGGCTCAGGAGATGCCCCAAGCTGTGCCCAGAACTTCAGGCAGCCCCAGCCCCTCTCCTGAGCATCACCCCAGAGCACTGAGCACACCTGGGCTGGGCAGGCAGCAGAGGCAGCCCCAGCCCCTCTCCTGAGCATCACCCCACAGCTCTGAGCACACCTGGGCTGGGCAGGCAGCAGAGGCAGCCCCAGGGTGCTGATGGTGACCCCTGATGGTTTGGAGAGCTCTGCAAACAGGCACCGACAGACAGCGAGATGGCTCCTGGGGTAAAAGGGATTTTGGGGAATTCCCAGGCTAGCAGAGGAAACCAGCTAAGTCAGCTGAGTCACTGGGTGCTGTGGCTCTGATTTTTACATGTCTCAGACTTGCTCTTGATATTAAAGCAAAAAGCCTTCTGATGTTTTGGAACTCTGAGTTGAGTTCCCAAACTCTTTCATGCAAATAAGAAATGTTTACATTCTTTAGTTCTAATAAAATATTTAAGTGATTGGTATGAACACCAATCCAAGTAATGAGATGTTCTGCTTTGGCCAATAATTGGCCACCTTTGTACAGTGTATATAAATAAAGTAAAAAAATTAGAATAAAAAGATTATTGCATGCTGACCTTAGACTGTCTACCTAGTCCTTTCCAAACCCCAAAAAACCATTTGCTGCACCCCAAAAAGGTGCAACAGGGTGCAGCATTTAAACTTGCTGTGATTCCATCAGTAAACACAACACAACTCTTTGTGACTGTTTTATTGTGCTGGTTTTGCTCGCTGTGGGGTTTCTATTCCATTCACTGAGGCCTGAGTATTGTAGTGACATGAATGTTTGATGAGACACTCCTCACCTGGATCATTTAAGAAAATGCTTCCAAAAGAGACAGAGCCGTGGCCCTTCCCCCTGGAGAGCCCAGGGAGCAGCAGGGTGGCAGGAAGGGAACTCACTGCTGGAGGGAATGTGGGGGTGCCTGGGGGGCCAAGGGGCTTGGGGACACATCAGGGCAGTGATGGGGCAGCTGGGATGTCACAGTGGGGTGGCTGCAGCAGCAGCAGGAGGCCCAGCAGGCAGAACCAGGTGCCCAAGAAGCCAGGATGTCCTCCCTGCCCAGCAGAAGGGCTGGGGATGGTGCAGCCTCCCCTCTGCTCCTCCACCCCAATGCTGCAGCAGAGCAGGAGAGCTCCTGGGCCTTCCCACCCTCCAGGGAGCCCTTGGGGATGAAAGGCACTGTGGAAATGGCCTGGTTTGGGGTGCAGGTGCTGGGAGAGAGGATGAGGACTGAGCTGATTTCCTCAGCAGCAGCTTGTGGCAGGGTCTGGTTCCTCTTTCCTGATGTTGCCAGCCATGTGGGTGTGCTTGTGGACTCAACACCCTGGCACTGGGCTAAACATCTCCAAAAACCTCAGCTGTGGGCAGGGGGAGTGACTGCAGTGCTGTTGAGCCAGTGAGATTGGTGAGGGACGGGCAGGACATGCACCAGAGCAGGACAAAGTGCCCTGAGCTTCCTCACTCCATCCTGACACCCCCATGGATATTCCAGGTGGGGCAAATCCTGTGCCTTGTGCTCAGGGGGGAAGCTGAGCCTGGCACAGTGGCTCACAGCAATGCTGAGGGCATCACCCTGGGGGTGCTGGGGCCTTGGCTTGGCTGCATGAGCCCAAAACACACTGGGGGCAGCTCTGGGGGCAGCCAGGGGCTCAGAGGGAGCATAGGAAAGAGGGGGTGCACCCCTCATGGCAGTGTGGCAGTGCTACCCCAAGGGATCCTCAGGCACAGGATGTCCCTCCCTGCAGGAGGACAGGGGGCCATGGATGCCTTGGGTGTCACCACTTTGTGCTGCTGCTGGGAAAGGGACAAACACTGCTTTGGGTCCACTCTGGGGGTCAGGAAGGGAGAACAAGCCCATCCCCAAGGCACTGGAGGGCTTTCCTTGGAAGAGGGTGCAGTGTTAGGCCGGGTCTTGCCTCAGTTGCGAACAGGGATGGCACCTGGCTCACGTGGCTCTGTGGGACAGCAGTGTCACTTTGCTCTTCCAGAGCCCCTCCTGCTATTTTCCCGTGGTGCTGAGGAGGCACCAGCTCACCAGGAGCAGGGAGAGGCTTGGGGACCCATGGCAGGTCCCACAGGGAACATCCTGCACTGGAGCAGGGATGAACCATGGGCTGCCCTTCCCCAGGCTGTGCTGCTCCCCATCAGCCTGGCACAGCCCAGAGGAGGGAGCTGCCCTGCCTGAATCCAGTGTGGGCACTGAGATACCCAGCAGGGCTGCTGAGCTGCCTGAGGAGGATGAAGGGGAAGATGCAAGAAGAAGGGGCTGGGACAGAAGATCTGCTAAGAAGGATGAGTGGATGGAGCCATCAGAGAAAGTTCTAGACCATCCATCTGAACAGGAACTCTGTGGTTCCCAGTCCTCAGGCTTAGTGTGTGCAGCCTCACAGCTGCCACCTCCTCCAAGGCTTTGTGAAGCTTCTTTCTGGACTTCCTGACTGAGAAAAAATTATTTCTCTGGTAGGAACCACACTTCTGCCAACATGAACTGCCCCAGGAGTGCAGGATGCCAGCCAGACAGGACCTTTCTTGTCTGGAGAGACAAAACCAGCTGGGTTTGGTGAAGACAGAGAGGAAGAAGACCTGCAAGATGCAGCCAAACCTGCAATGGCTCTGGGGCCCACAGCAGTGGTGGGTTCACCCCACAAGCTGGCCCGTGCCAGGCTGCTCCCTTGGCCCTGCAGGTGAGCAGCTCAGGTGCAGCACCCAGCACAGAGAGGAGCAGCCTGGTTCAGTGACTGACACAGCTGCAGCCCAGGAGACCAGGAGCATCCCCCACGCCAGGACAGCCCATCTCAGAGAAGGAGAAGCCCCTGGGGACAGCATGAAATGGCAGAGGCATGAACACCATGGGCACCACAGGAGAGATGGCAGCACAGGGTGACCTGTTCAGATGGGTGACAGCAGACTTAAGATGTTAAGAGGCACAACTTGTCATGATCCCTTATTATTATTATTATTATTTTTCTTTTTAGCTTTCATCATCAAAATGAAGGAAACCGAAGTGTATAATAGGGGACGAAATTAAAATCGCAGTTTTGTTTACATTATAAAAGAGCGACATAACAATAACAATAATGATGATAATAAAAGTAATAATAATAAAAGTAACAATTAAAGTAATAATTAAAGTAA